>PVYE01002463.1:21717-46119 GCA_002995055.1 Rhizopogon rudus | reverse complement strand
CATTTGATGCACTGGGCAAAAACTGCCTTGCGACATGCTCTTGTAGCATTCCGACTTGTTTCCCGATGACGTTGATGCAGCAGCAGCAGCAGTACAGTCTCCCTGGCGATGGTGCTGAGCTTGGTGTTGTTGGTGTCACGGTTGAGGGATGTGTGAAGCAGTGGACGGAGAGTTGGAGACTTGAACTTCTGAGCCACACCGTGACGACAGCCACTGAGCTCAGCAGCGAGGATAATGTTGAACTCATTGGTTCATTGAAGGCTTCAAGCCGCAGTCGAGTTCCTCGGGGTCTTACATACCTTGAAGGAGAAAAGTAAACCGAGCTGCCCGGACTTCAGAGTCAAGTTACGCAATTTTGTGAAACCGAAAAAGTTCGGAAGAAGTAACAGGGGAGCCGTCACTCTTTGTGAGAAATCATTTGAAATTCAAATCGACACTTCACTTTTGTACGACCCCACGATCATATCATTGGAGATATATGAGAGCCAATTTACCGCCTGCATGAACACAATACCAATTGAAGCGCCCTGCTGGCGGACAGGTTCTGACAGGTCTGACCTGGTCTAACGGAGTATACACAATCGCCGCTCTGATCTGCCGTAGGCTAACTAATGAGATCGCTGACCTGGCCAAGACCGGCCAGCATGACAGATACTATAGCAATCATACTTCGCCACGCTCACTCCGTACGTTTCGAACGCATATAAGTTTGGGCGATGTGTAATTGAAATGCAATCCACCATTGACATATCTCATCTCCCGCAATGCGTATTCACTCCGCATTGCTCTTTAGCCTCGTCGCTGTTTCAGCGACAGTAGCGCAGAAGCTAGGGAAGCGCACCAAAGATGCGCAAGTACTCATCCTCGGAGGCGGGATGGCCGGCACGATTGCAGCACGGACGCTCCATGAAAAGGGCATCGAGGACTTCATAATCCTCGAGGGGAAGACCGAATTGGGAGGGCGGATACTGAGCGACTCGTTTGGTGCTACTGGGAAGAACTTCACCGTGGAGATGGGACCAAGTTGGATCCATGGCACGCAGACCGGGAACGGGATTGCGAATCCAGTTTATTCGCTCGCGCTGAAGCATAATTTGTCGATGGCGAATAATGATTGGTATGGGAATATAAGTAAGTGGTTTATTTTAGGAAGTTTTGATTGACGCTGATGTGGGTTATTGAAGCAACTTATGACTACACCGGGGCCAACAACTATCTATCTGTATTCCACAATGCCGTCAGCGTGTACAAAAACGCGACCGTCCTAGCTGGGAAGAGGGTAGACAAGAAACTCATTGATATGAGTCTGCAATCTGGTTACATGATGTTGAACTCAACTGCCAAAACCCCCCAGCAAGCGGCGAGTGAATACTATCAGGCAGACTGGGTAATTGAGCGCGCTTTATAAGTCTATGCTGCCTAAATTGCTGAAATATCCCACAGCAATGCAAGTGCACATAACAATGACGCGTTAGACATATACTAACTCTCGAGACGTTCTTCTCAGATGGCGAGGTATGTTAAACACAAGATTTTGAGAGGTCGTTCATTAATATCTGCACTCAGACTCCTGCACAAACGTCATTGATCGCATCCTCATGGGTCTGAGCGCTCTGCAGAATTACAAAAGCACCATGCTAACAATATCACAGCGCCACAACTTCACCTACGACACTGACGTGGGTGGCTTCTCTCTCAACAATTCAATGTCCATCGACCCACGCGGCTTCAAAGTTATCGTTCAAGCCGAAGCACTGGAATTCCTACAGCCCCAACAGCTCCTCCTCAACCACACCGTCGCCAAGATCGAGTACGACTCGGATGGGGTCACCGTGACCATCACAAACGGCACGGTCCTCACCGCGGATTATGTGCTGTGCACGTTCAGTGTCGGTGTGTTGCAAAATACCGATGTTGTATTCGAGCCGAAGCTTCCGGACTGGAAAGTTGAGGCGATCAGCAGTATCGACATGGTAAACGAGCGCCGAGTCTATATTTAGCCCTGATCGCTGATCACGATGACAGGCCACAGAAACGAAGATCTACTTGCAATTTCCAGAGAAATTTTGGTTCAAAACTCAGGTAGGCTTGCCAGGCTATGGATGTTGGTCATGTATTAATTTCTCTCAAGATGGCCCTCTACGCCGACAAAACGCGCGGAAGATACCCAGTGTGGCAAAGCCTTGACCAGGGCGGATTCTACCCTGGTTCCGGAATCATATTTGTCACTGTCACAGTAGGTCTCTCCACACATCGCAACAGCCTGTAGTTTCAGCCAACTTGTAATAGGGCAGCGAATCAGTTCGCGTCAATTCCCTTAATGACACACAGGTACAAGCCGAAGTGATGGAGGTTCTCCAGGCGATGTACCCCAATATCACCATCCCCCAGCCAACAGCGTTCCATCTCGCACGGTGGAACACCAATACGATCTACCGCGGTGCCTACTCGAACTGGCCTGCGTCATTCGTGAACGGGCACGCGCAGAACTTGCGCGCGACCGTGAGTGACAGAGTATGGTTTGCTGGAGAGGCAACGAGCTTGAAGTATTACGGTGAGTGAAAAAGGTTTTGGCGTGTGATCATTGATTGATCGAATGGGGACAGGATCGTTGCATGGTGCTTATTTCGAGGGAGAGGATGTTGCGACTCAGCTGGCAGAGTGTATACAGGAGGGTGACTGTGATAACCTTGGTTATGTGCAGGACGTTATGAATGCCCGGCCATACACCACCTCGAACACCACCTCGGACTGAGCCTGTTCTACAAATATATTATGCGAGTGTTGTGGCAGAGTCGTGATTGCTATCATCATCAGAACTGATAATCTGTGTCGTTGATAATCAGATAGAATATATTAATATATTACAACTTCATGGAACCCTTTGATGTGGTACTGCTGGTGTTGAGGGTCGTCCACCAGTCACTGTTAGTAGCCTTGACTGCAGTTTTTGTTTTCGTCTGTGATGTCCGCTTTACTATCGTAGAAAGTCCAGAGCTGACGCCCTTCCTCCCTCCACCAGCTGGAGTAAGCTCGTCCAATGTATCACTCTCTGAGTGTTTTCGTTTCTTTGATGCACCAGCCCCAGGTGGGAGCAACGGTCTGAATCCTTTCTCCCACTCTTTCCGGTGTAGTCGGAACACAGCCATCGTCGCTCTAGCATCTGTGACCTGCCCAAGGTCCGCGACAAAAATCAGCCAGGGGTGGGAAGAGGAACATAAGACTTACACTGGAATGCTCCCCTCCCTGTATAACGACGCCAAGCTCTTGTTTCACGAGGTTGCGAAGAGCGGGGCGTTTAGCGGTTAATTTATGTTTTCCTGCCAAATGTTGGGTATCCCGAATGCAAGGACCCGGATGGGATAGTAATAGAACCTGAAGAGAGTCAACGGCAAACTATGAACAGGTTTGACACGAGAACTAACCTTGAGATCATTGTGCACGGCGTGTCCCACTAGAATACGGTCTTTGGTCAATGCTGCGACGCTTTTCTGCACTTCCTCAAATGGCTTTGCTATAGGTAGCGTCAACTCGATGACTACCGGGTCCACCCCAGAGTAAATGATATCTACCTTTGACCATATCCGAGGGACGTATCCCACTCCATTGGGTCCGATAATCCACAACACGTTCCTTCTGCCTCACGATCTCGTCCATCTGCACAGCGCCCCAGTAGTTAACAATACTAACACGCGCAAGCGAAGATTCTTCGCCGTCAATACCCACGCCGACCATCTCACAATCAATTGCAAGGTATTTTCCTGGGCTGGCGGATGGAATGAGGTTAACGATAGTTTTTATGTAAGTGTAAAAAAAAACGCACTCTACCTGGCTGGACGTATGCTCCAGCCGTCCGAAGATCATCTTCCGTAGTGTCGCAAGGGACTCGCCGTTTTTAGTCTCTTGGGTGGTGAAATCGACAGCGAGTTCGGGGTCGATGGTAGAAGTGGATTGGGCGGGTTTTCCTCTTGGAAAAGCGGATGTAGATGTGTCTTTTGAGGGGGCGCTCAGCTGGGATCGGTCAAACTTTCGTCGTTTAAATGGTGGGCCGCCATCTCGCACTGGCATTTTGCCCTTTCGGAGCGTCTAGATCGTGGATTCAGAGGAAAGAGATAAAGAAGACTTACTTTTGCCCGGTTTGCAGAACTTGCAGCAGTCTTAGCAGTCTTAACAGTAGACGCACTCATGCTCAAGCTACTTCAGGGTCTGATATGGGCTTGACGGTGGTTCATAAGAATGCTGCTCGCCGCGCCGCTATCTCTGAAGCGTGTGACTTTGCCCACTGCACTAAATCACGTCAGTCTGACCATTGTATTTCGGCTTAGACTTTTCGATATGATCTCTCTTTCTTGTTCCTATCGTCTTCCATAGCCTTCAGACATGACTTACATCTCAACCGTGAATGACTTGGTCGCTGGCAGCGTTGCTGGTGCTGCCCAAGTCCTCGTAGGCCAACCACTTGATACCATCAAGACGCGTGCACAAATCGCTCCTAGTCAGTTAACCCCGTCCGTAATCAAAATGTTTATACTGACATGTAAACGACAGAGGGAATGTTTGTAAGTGACTGTGTGCATGAATTTTGGGTAGTCATCTGACGAACAGCTTAGAAAGGGCCTATGGACATTCTCGCGCAAACCGTTCGAAAGGAGGGTTTCTTCGCGCTATACAAAGGTTAGCATTTACAATAATGACTCGTATTCATTCAGACAGCTCATTCCGCTGCAGGGATGGCCAGCCCTCTCCTCGGAATAGCCGGGGTCAACTCGTTGCTGTTTGCTTCATATGTGTACTCTAAGCGCATCGTTTCACCATTCCCACAGTTGTCTCTCAAGGAGATCGCCATCGCAGGCGGAATGGCTGGAGCTGCAAATGCTATTCTTGCCAGTCCAGGTTTGTTCCACCATGCACTTGAAAGTCCTAATTTTGAACACTTCGTCATTCAGTCGAGATGTTCAAAGTTCGCATGCAAGGCCAATATGGCGCTGCCACAGATAAGAGATTGAGAGATGTCGCGAGGGAGATGTGGAAAGACTGGGGATTTCGGAAAGGTGTCATGAGAGGCTATTGGGTACTCGCACACATCGCGTTTCTATAGGAAGTTTGGCTGACCAGTGTTCAGGTCACTGTTGCCAGAGAGATACCAGCATACGCAGGGTATGTCATCCTTCTATTTCTCGACCTGGAGTTCCAATACCGAGAGGTATCTAGGTTTTACACAGGTACCGACCTTGGCCAACGGATAACTACGTTATCTGACTCCATTTAGCATTCGAATTCTCGAAGCGGAAGTTCCAGAGTGTGTACGGGGACCAATTACCCGTTTGGGCCCTCCTTACTAGCGGTTCGACTGGCGGAGTACGTCACATAACTAGATGGTTTATGATGTGCTCACCTTCTGCAGATTGCATACTGGCTATCCAGTTACCCGTTAGGCGAGTTACGGGCAGCACTTGAGTAGGATGTCACTTACTCTAGCTTTTCTGTAGATGTCATAAAGTCTCGCGTTCAATTGCGTCAAGTTCCGCCGACTGGCAAGCCCTGGCAGTACATGAATAACGAGATAAGGATGATTATCTCCGAATCGGGAATGTAAGATTTGTCTAGTGTTGTCATTCACGTTGTTCTGATCAGCTGTTAGGACGGGGCTTTTCCGCGGTCTTTCACCATCATGTGAGTGAAACCGATTGTTTAATGTGCACATCGCGGGACTCATGATGATGGCTCATGTGCATCAGTGCTGAGAAGGTCTGGGTGTTCTTGTCTTCACACGTCTTGTGATGCTCACAGTTTCACTAGCATACCCGCTGCAGCGAGCACATTTGCGGCATTTGAGTTAACCCGAGGTGAGCTGAAACTTCCCGATTGGAAAGCGCAGTACCTTACGTTCCTTAGAATTCCTTAAGGAGTCTACAGGAGCATGATATGGACATATACATGGAACGGATGTACAAGATGTGGTAGAAATGCTACTAATACAATGATGCCTCGAATGCACGAATCTCTGCGTACGAATCAGGATATGGTATATCCTCTGTTGCGTGGCTTGCAGCTCTCTAGGCGGCCTCGACGACTTGATCGAAAACGACAGTAGCCGGTGACCTGTTTAACATGTATATGGTTAATATCACAGACCAAAGGGGTGCGTCCCTCACCTTCGTTCGACCCCCTAAAAATGATGTACACATCAATATCACATTACTAGGCTAACAATCACAAAAACACTCACATCCTCTTTCCAGCAAATCTGTGCCTCCAGCTCTGTGAGGCCAAACATGAGGATGATACTAAATTGTTGGCGATAGAACTGCAGCCCTGCATAGCCCCGTCGCGGGCTGATGGTGCTTGCCACTTTCGAAGTGTCTGCGTGTACATTACACAGGGTCGAGAACATCCCTGACAGCCCTGGGGATCAGTGCTGCGTGGCCTTTGGTAGGTAACCCCACACACCTGGTTCTAAGTCAGTCCAGCGCGGATCGGGGCTGTCGCCCCTGTAGCACACGACCTCTGTGGCAATCATATTGCATGCAGAGCGGTCTACTACTTCCGTAATGAACTCCTTACGGAATTCTTTTGTCTCGGAAACGACCGTGCCCTGCAAAATGCAGTGTTAGCGCTCACTCCTCCGCACGGCGTATGTCAATAACTCGTTACCTTCTTCAGAATTGCGCTGAATGCATTAGGCAGGACGGTCCGGCCTGATGGGCGCGGGATGGCGAAAGTGGCACGCTGCTTGTGTTGGGAATTGTTCTTGTCAAATTCTACTGCACAACGAGTGCCATACGTAAATTTGGAGACGCGTGCGGAAACACGGTGATCTAGGAAATACGCCATGGCGCCATACGCAACGGCCTTACCCCTGTCAAAAGTTCAAACACTGGTCACCACAATTTGTTCCTTTTTAGAATAAGACTACGTACGTATGGCTGTCAGGGCGAGAGAAACTGAGGTTCAGGGCCCTTAGGTGGCTTTGCAGTCGCGCGAAAAGCCATTCGCTGGCTGCAAAACCGCCGACGAGGAAAACGGTCTAGGTTCATTCAGTAAGTGCACCAAGCGAAGTGATTTGAATCCTACACCGATAGTCTTTGTTGCAGCGTAGCGCTGCTCCTCGATGGCATCGATGATAGCCGTCGCAGCTGGTTCGAATAATGGTGCTACATCAACCCTGGGAGGAAATGAGATACATTCAAGTCGCAAACAACAGGTGCCATACCCCTTCAACTTCAACTGCCCGGACTTGATCTCGAAATTAGGGTCCTTGTCCCTGGTGGTGCCGAATCTGATGAATGCGGGGTCATTCTCGTTGCTGAACCGTAGCTTGGTTGTTGTGTCGAAAATCGTAGCCATATGAGAAACCATGTCGTCGCCTCCAAACTGTGATCCACGGAGTTTCTCTGCAGCCCGTCAGCCAACCTGGATGCTTCAGAACAACAACCTGGAGTACCTTGGAGCATCGTCCGAGCCCTACGGCTTACGAAGACGGATCCTTGTAAGCGGCCTAGTAATGTCTATTGTGATAAATGATGCGCAGAATTATGACGACTTACACTCGGCAGGTGCGATCTCTTCGAAGGATGGTGCTATGGTCATGTGATACGCGCTGACATCAATCGTTCCTCCCCCAGCGTCGACAATAATCACGCCCTGGTCGTCCTGAAATCTCCGGTCAGCCTCTCGCCAGAATACCTAATCTTGACCTCACTTGGAAGCCGTCGGCAGCAAGACCACTACTAAGACAATAGTGAAGACTCGCTTCTCCCTCAGTGACGAGATGGATCCTCGCCCTACCATCTGGGGTGTCGGGTACGAGTCCTGCCATGATCGCTGCATTACGAATCTGCATCTGCTGCGGCCCCTCCCATCCATTCGGATGGCTGAGCACAAACTCGGTCGTATGCTCAACAGAGCGCAGCATGTTTGCGCCGTTCGCCTGCACCTCCTCGATGTACTTTTCGGCACATTGATGCAGATAGTGCATGAAGTCGGAGAGGACCTGTACTGCCGTCTTGTTCAGCGGAAGGGGCGGAATGTCTTCGTCTGTGACGTGGGAGGACGGCATCGTTCTAGGACGAAGATGAAGCTTCCACCTTTTTCGCGGCTCCAGGTTAGTAAACGACTTGACGCGCGTTTGTTGGTTGGGACCTACCATTCCAGCTTCACCCATCCGTTATCTTCAATTTCCTCTTCGATGTTCTCCTGCGTTGCTTCTGCGCCTACGGCACGCACAGTACCTTCTTGGTCGTAGCATATGATGGAAGGTATTTTGCAGTCACCTCCGACGTGTTCCTGCGCTGGGAATCTGTGGGCGAATAAGTAACGAATAATACAACCCTTGGAAATGCTATCGCACCGATTTACGCCTTGGATGTCAGGGACCTGTCCGGGGTCGAGGAAGCAGTAAGAGACACCGCTGAACGTCGTCCCGACGTCAAAGGCGAAGACAAGCTTGCGACACGAGCCACTGTATGGTTGTCGAGGTGGCATAGTTTTGGTGGTGTACGATGATGGATAGGGATCTGTTATAAAACACTCGTTGCTGAGCTACACGAGGCGGTGTGACCCTCGTGCCCTCGCTAATGGATTAGCACATGTTCTCTGGCATGTATGGTTCCATTCAAGATCTGATCAGCACTGTCCTTATCTGTCTTTTGGCACACAGCAGACTGTGACATCGAAGTATAACGTAGCCCTCACGAAACTCAAAGCAGATATGGTATCATACAAAACGTGAAATAGTCTCAATTCAAACGCGAACTCAGATAACAGCGTGAAATTACAACCAAACACAGGGTGAGCATAGCATGGAGAGCGATGCGTGTTCAACTAGACTTCTTCCAGCTCATCGTCATAAACTACTACTGCTGGAGTTCTGTAAACGCAGTCAGAATTATAGAAAACAGGCGTCAGGTTGTAAACTTGCCGTATTTCCTCTGTCTAAGGTACAGGGGTTAGCCTAGCAGCGTTATCGAGATAATGACGACTTACCCCGTCTTGCCAGCCAATCACAGCCTTCAACTCTGTCAAACCGAAGAGCAGAATGACTTTGATCTCCAGCGCATAATACGTGGAGCCTTCGGCGGAGCGCTTTGGGATGAGTTTCTGGGCAATCTTCGATGTGTCTGCGCGAACAGTGCATAACGTCGAGAATGAATCTGGTTCATAAGGTAAACACCAGTATGATGGACAAACAGCGTATCTTACTTCGCTCTGAATCCACCCAGTCCGGGTTGGGAAGGCAGCCTCTGTAAGACATGATACCGACTTCGACGTTGTTACATGCTGCCTGATTGTACCGTCGGATAGCGAATGTCTCGTTGAATTCTTGCTGTTCGGAGACACGTGTCCCCTGCTGCGTATAAGTAAGGAACCTTCGAGTGCATGTGAGAAGCTACCTTGGTCAGTATGGAAGAAAATGCATGAGGCAGAGCAAGAATTCCAGAGGCACTTCGGAAAACCTGCTTTTGCCTGGCGCGATGCTCCGTATCGAAGGGGCTGTATGGAACGCTGCACTCAGTGCCATATGTGTAACGAGCCACACGGGACGATACAAGATGATCGATAAAGTACGACACGGCACCATCAGCAACAGCTTTATTACTGAAAGCAAGATTTGTGAGCTTGAATACTTGTCAGTTACTGGTGCTCACCAATGGTTATCTGGTCGACTGAAGCTAATACCAAGCGACTGGAAGTACTTTTGTAACCTTGTGAACATCCAGTCGCTCGCAGCAAAGCCTCCAACGAAAAATACAAACTTTGGGTGGGCAGCGGGTCAGTACTTCCGTTTAAGTGTATTAAGTTACGAACTCACTGTGATTGGAGTGCCTGCGGTTATTTGGGCTTCGAAAGACTCGATAATATTGCTAATGGAGGGTTCAAAGAGTTTTGCGACGTCTTGTCTTCAGTAGCAAAGCGTCAGCTTTGGCCAGTTACGAAACTGAGCTGCAATACTCGCCCGTTTAATTTAAGTTGACCGTTACGGATATCGTGCTGAAGATCCCTGTCACGAACGGTACCAAACTTGATATATGACGGATCTTCCGGGGAGCGAAACCTAAGCTTGGTGCTGCTGTCGAAGATGTCCGTCATTTGCTGGACTATGTCCGGCGTGCCGAAACGACTGCCGGACAATTTATCTGTCAAATAAAGTCAATTAGTGCTCACACACGTCTATCAGGGACATAAGGGCTAGCCTTGAAGAAGACCATGAGCACGACGGGTCACGAATACAGAACCCTGAAGTCGACCTAAGGAATGGAGAATGAGATACATGGGTCAAGAATATCACGCCACTTACATTCGGGTGCTGCAATCTCTTCGATAAGCGTTGGGGATAGAGCCATCGAATACGAGCTAACGTCGATGGTCCCTCCCCCTGCATCTATGACGACGACACCTTGACTGGTTGAATTATCAGAGTCCTCTTCTTCGCCATCTCCAGAGACGACGATTGGAGTCTTTGACATCGTGTCTGACGCCAGGATATTAGCTACGCAGTAATGCAAACTCGCTTCCCCCTCAGTAAGCAAATGAATACGGGCCATTCCCTCTTCCGTACTCGGAATGAGGCCGCCAAGGACAGCAGCTAGCCTGATTTGTTTCTGCTGCGGGCCTTCCCATCCGTTTGGATGGGTGAGAACGAACTCTATGCGGTCCTCGAGTGATCGCCAAAGATTAGATCCGCCTGCATGCGTATCCTCGATATAACTGCGTGCACAACGAAAAAGGTACTGCATGAAGTCGCCGAGCACCTCAACGACATTCTTGCCTTGTGGAAGAGGTGGGATGTCATTATCAGTAATGTGGGAAGCGGCCAGATGCTTGGCCCGCAGGTGAAGTTTCCACCTAGATGTTGAACATGCTCAGTTAAGCAAACACCGATGCGTGTATTCAACAGATATACCATTCAAGCTTCACCCATCCTTCTTCTTCAGCTCTCTCAATAATATGCTCCTGTCGAGCTTCCGCGCCAATTGCACGGGGAATACCGGTGGTATCATAGTATAGTACAGAAGGTATCTTCGAATTTCCCCCGCTGTGCTCTTGTGCTGGATATCTGATATTCGCAGTCGACAACAAACCAGGACTGTTGGATTACGATGACTGACCTAGTGACAGGTTCTATCTTGGGAACTTCTCCAGGATCGAGTATACAGTAGGAAATCCCACTGTATGTAGTGCCCACGTCGAAGGCAAGGACCAATTTGCGGGATAGTCCATCATACGGCTTACGGGGAAACATGTTAATCAAGTGGTTGATGCGTAACTGGACGAACGTCGTAAGCTCCGCACTGGTACACCGTCTTATACCTCGTGGTAGAGGCCACGCATGGATGCCTCTCCAAATGTCCGTTCACAATTTTCACCATATCACCTCCCAGCGTTCAACAAATGGTAACATGAGATCCCTGGGAGTACTGGGGGTAGTGGGCGTGCCACACACGGGTGATCTGCAGAGAGCTATCGGCATTCAGGTGTGCGGTCCTTGATTCTTCTAGATAGAACCAGTATCAGTCCAAGAGTGAACGGAGAATAGACTGGAGGATGCCTCGAGGCTACCCCACAAGAACACGAACTACAGACTTCTGATGGTGAACGAATTAAGCTGATAGATTGCATCGGTGATTGGCAAACTACTCACCTGCGTCCAGCATGGGAAAGGAATGTGGCATCTTCTGTGTGGGATATTCTTATTGCAAAATTGAGGGGCTTATCACGGTGATTGGTGTCGTAGGATTGCCTTCGTCCCAGCTAGTCTACGATAACAAGCCGTTGGTGGATGGTCGTATCCAGGCGGAGACGGGTTTTGACTGCTGATGACACATACTTACGCAATAAGCGAGTTGGGACAGATGGCACACAAATCCAGATCTGAGGAAGGACGGGCCATATCAAAATACCACCAACGGTGCGTAATGGACGTAATACGCCCTTCGGCCATGCCGTCTAAATTGGTGGACGCCATAGCCCCGGGTGCAACGTCATGCCGCGCTGCCAGGAGGTGACGGAACACAGTATGCCTTCCAGGCGATGAGAATAGACCAAGCGACTGATTTTTTGAAGACAAAATGACTTCAAGCATGCCTACACGCGGTCCGCAATGTGATCCGTGAGGCGATTTGGAATGCTAACATAGCGTGTTCCGACGTCGCCCTATGTGCGTCGTACCGGGCACGAGGCAGACTCGTGAACATGCTTCTACCACATGGCAAAGCCCAGCCCTTCAAGACGGTGGTTAGTTCTACCTTACAACCAATACAACCATGAACTCGTCGACCTACGGGTTCTTACCATCTAAATTCTTCACTGTACCCGTTGCCCTTACCCCCGTCCTAATGTGTTTCTGTTTACGTCGACCTCGCGCGTTCTTTATCTGGCTGAAATCCTTACGTCTTTTCCATGACATTAAAGGAGAAGAACGGCTGCTTGAGCTGAAGAAGAAATGCGAGGAGGAGGAGAGGAAACGCGAATCAGTGGAGGACAAGCTGAAGAAACTTGAACTGGAGCAACAAGCGTCGGCCCAAGAAAAGGGCGAACTGAAAACGGAAATTTCCCGGCTTACGGCCGCTCTGAAGAAAACTAGCAAGGAGGCCGATGAAACTCAGGTGAAGTTACGACAGGAGCAGGCCGAGAGAGCAAACCTACAGCAGGAGCGCTCCAAGTTTCAAGATACATGTCAAAAGTTGCAGAAAGAACTCAGCTCGTATCAACTACAGCTCAGCTCGTACCAGCAACAGCTGCTTGTGCGGGAGAATGAGAAGAAGACGTTGAGGAACGAGATGCTGGCCTTACAGGCCAAGTTCAACGATCAGACCACTCTCCTTAACGACCGCACTCGAGAGCTGCAAGGTGCACAAGCATTCTTGAGCAAGGCCGACACGCTCTCTGGAGCGGAGGTTATCAGACTAGTCGACGAACTCAACCAGGAGATCATGCAGACGGCAGCTTTCATCTCAGATTCCTTCGATTTCGCTCGGAGGCCTGAGCACCAAGATGAGATTAAGGAGGCCAGCTCGCGAACCAGTGAGCTGATTGGACCCACCATGACGTCGCTCCTAAGTGCCGTGCAGCACGGAGAAGACCCTCTCTTGATTCAGGTCGCACTTCAGGCTGCCACAGTCGAGTTTTCTCGTTGGATCATAATGACGTGGGACTTTGATGGCTTGCAGGCCGAACAGCCACTGGCAGAAATCTATAACGACGTTCGGGAAACAGGTGAGACTGTCGTCTATGTAAAGAAGTTAGGGTACTTAAATGCGGTATAGAAAGCCAAGCAATCAGCGGCCGGTGGCGCGCTTTGACTCGGTCTCATGCGCAGAAGGTTGCTCTGCAAGAATCGGATGTGCATTCTACCATGGTTGCGCACATCAGTGACACCCTGGTGATCGTGATGATCGCAGCTGGCTGCACCAAAAACTACGAAGACACTTATCGCGAGTTCACCATGAAGTTCGGTGAACGCGTATCGAACATTGTACGCATGGCGGTACGACTTAACAGAGCCATGGGCGAGGAAGTCACCTCAGCAGATCTCTGGCCCACTCATGCTGCGGCCGGAGAGAAGTTCGATACGGAATCGATGAAGGACTTTGACGAGGGGAGCGGGGCTCAATCAGGCGTGGTTTTGTGTACGACTGCGCTCGGGTTGCAAAGGTCAGAGAAGGTTGGGAATGGTGAGAGCGCAGAGTACAAGACGATGACGTTGGCGAAACCCAGAGTTGCTCTTGAAGCCATCGCGGATGGGATGGAGAGGGAGGAGACAAGTTCCGATTTTCCAGGCAACTGACTTGTGACATTCACTGAACTGTGTCAGTGGCACATACTACGTAGTATTCTTTCTATTCGTTTGACTTGTGTTCATCGCTATTAGGTTATTCGTGACCATTCTATTAATGATTTATTAACGCTGCTAGACGCATAACCAGTGGACGAGATACCAACCGTTTTGACTTGAAGGTCATGATGATGGTGGTAGCAGTGTAAAGTTTGCACTGCTTGTTCAACGAGTTGGGCGATAAAGTTTCACTTAGTAACAGGCTCGGACTCATCAAGTTCGCTGTCTGTCTCGACGTACTAACTAGTCTCCCAAGAGAGACCGTAGACGGGAGGAGATAGTCCTTTCTTCTTTACTACGGTCTAATACCGGAGACTACTTACTACGTAGCAAATTTCCTTAAGGCAGTCACCTCTTCTCAAAATCCCTTCAAATTCGTTACTACATCCTGACAGTACACAATGGCGAAGAGCAAAACAGGACCACCTTACGCAGGCCGCTCCGCCGAATATCTGGTCGTCACCTACCCATGGGGCATGGGACGTGACAACAAGAAACGCGTCTCCAACGACTTCGACAGGCTAGGTGCATGGATCCAGTATATGCTCCACGAAAAGGGCATTCATGCACAAGCAGAATGTATATACACTATGGGGACAGTAAGTATTATTCCATTAGTATTGCACCGAACCCATGATTCGATTCCAATTCAACGACGGCAGAGAGATGAAGTCATCGTGCAGCTACCGTATGGCACAGATATTCAGCCACTTCTCGGAGAGCACAAATGGGCCCTTATTGCAAAAGATTGGGACGGAAATCCAAACGATTCTCGAGCATCCTGTATTTTCGAGTATAACTTCCGGAACAACGGAGACCCCGGTAATCGTGAGTTGCCTGACACTGTCAGTCTATCTTACTTTTGTTCCATATTTACCTTAGACCTCCAGATAACTGGACTGACCAGTATGCCAACCCACTTCCTAAGGGAGTTACCGTTCCAGCGAAGTCCCCGTATCCCGAGCCAAGCTGGACGGAGCCCCCCAGCTCCATTCGTAGTCTTGTCCTTCCAATACCACCTAGACCACCGCCGCTTATCCCAGAACCCGAGTCAACACAGACCACAGCGTCTGCTGTTCAAGAAACGACACTTCTGCCTTCATGCATCCCCGCCACAACTTCGTTATTACCGCAGGCAACTAAAACTTCCCCGCCCCCACCTGTCAATGACACTGTAAGCCATCTGTTGTTAAGAGTTAGCGCTTGCTGGGTTAAATATATGCAGTCTCTTTTCAGACCCTATGAACCTCCTACGCAACATCCAGCCCATGGAACTTTCATCAATCAGACTAATCAGTCAAGGAACACATCCGCAGACCAGCAAAATCACCAGAACAGCCCACCAACCAAGGGGAAACATCTACCAAACTTGAAATATATCAAAAAGCTAGATCCCTACCAGGAAGGTGTGCACTTAAACTTAAAAAATATACTTCACGCATGTGACCGTCTTTGCAGAGGAAGATGCTAAGGCGCTTTTGAGAACACCTCCACGAGATCGTGGTGGTTCTAAACCAATCAAACAAGAAGCTGTCAAGAAGGAACTGACTGACACGGGCTACGAACCTAGTAAGCGAGTATTATGCTGACCACTTCCATTCCCCTCAACGCGAGCAGAATATCAGCCATCCTCAGAACTTATGGACGCCATCGACAGTCTGATACAGCAGGAGAACGAGGAACAGAAAGCTGCAGTCCATGAAGGACCCAACGTGACTGACACCCCGCATCCAGGGTCTTGTACGTGAATCGGTAGTCGTGACCTTGTGCATATAGTAACGTGGTGCACTCAGCTTCTTACCAACCATCTGCTGAGCTTGCGGATGCAATTGATAGTCTAATCCAGCAGCAGGATCTCGACCAAAAGCCTTTAACTAAGCAAGGCTCTCAGCGTACACAGGACCCTCGGCAGAACCCTCGTGCGTCATTGTCACGTTCCGACAGTTGTACTAACAATCCTACGTGATATCGCGCACAGCAGATTATCAGCCATCCGCTGAATTGACGAATGCAATTAACAGTTTACCTCAACAGAGTACAATCAGCGAAGAGGACCAGAAGCCGGTTCTAGACCCACGACGTGCGTATTTTCCTTTCATCCTCAATATTGCTGTTCAGCCCGAGTACAGCGCAGAAAAGGAGAAAAATCGCACAGGGAGAGCAGTCAGGTATGTAATACAGATTCTAAATACCAAAATGCAGGATCATGAATCATACTCAGGATTGGAAAAGATCAAGTCGGAAAACGCATAGATCTTACATTGTACTTTCGGAGCGACATATCTCGAACACCGTTTACTCACCCATGCTGTTAACCACTATCTCTAGTGCAACCTTTGGCTTAAGCAAGAGCTTGTCATCCCACTGGGTTTCTCCCGATGTCGCTAGTCTTGTTGTTCGCTTCAGGCCAAGATCCGTCGTACAAAGCACCCGGACGCCGCCAGGGGCAGGATCTCCATCTACGTATGCATCCTCCATCACCTCCGCAGAATACACAACCCCACCCGATATTGTGACAGTCCTCAGGTCGGTAGATGTGATCTCTTCCATTACGATCTTCTTTAGCTGCGTGGCCAGCTTGAAGAGGAGCACGATCCTGTCACTTAGCTTCTTTTCTGCTGATGCACGAAGTACATCTGGCGATGCAGAACACCCTGCAGCGAGCATGATGTTGGCGAAACGTACAGCAAGGTGTGATGTTGCCTGTGCGATGAGCTGAGTCTCTTCGCCACTGGAAGCGTATGCGACTGTGAGTGCACGCCACCTCCCTGATACAGCTTGTGCCTCTGGAGCGCAAGTGTCATCACGTGCACACCATATATACGTTCTTAACACTCACCTCCAAGTCGTATTTGTTCATATGTGCCGGCGAATATGTTGCTGATATCCTCACGAGGAAGCGTCCATGAACGAATCACGAAGTCAAGGAATTGGACGAAGCACGATTGGAATGTGATCTGGATGAGGAGGGGATCGTCTTTATGCTTTTTAGTACCCAAATAATGCGCGAGTGACGGCCCAAATGATCCCTTGACCATTCCACAGGCATTCTCGTCCCTTATTCCTCCAGACTGAAACGAAAACGCATCTACCATCGATTCCGCCATGTAGGCAGCGCTCTGGAGTATCTCAGCATTGAGCCTCTGCACCATGGAGATGACGTCGGCACCCGAGGAGGTGTCAGCGGTGGTCAAGAAGCTCTGAGCGCCTTTCAGCTCGAAGGTGCGGTCCTTGAGGAGGGTATTCAGTTGTGCCTTCTGCTCTGACATGGCTTTCAGTTGGTTCTTCGCGATTTCTAGAGCGTTCCTCGTTGAAGTGAGCTCGGTTTCGGTTTCCCAAATCTTGGCTTCGAGAACGCGCGAATTATTGGTAGATCCTTTCAAGTTCGCCACTTCGTCTCGTAAGCTGCGTTTTTCCGCATGGCTCTTTCTCAGCTCCTGATTGTGGGTTTGCGCATCTGCCTGCGCTCTGTGTAGGGCAGTGTTCATCTCCCGGATTGTTTTTTCCGCATTGCTCCTTTCAATCCGCAGCGCGGCCTCAGCCCCTTTGCGCTCGTCAACCAACTTCTCGGTCTCCCTCCGATAATCATCTAAACTCTCATTGGCTAATGCGAGCTCTTTCCTCAGCTGTTCGATTTCAATTTCCATACCTTGATTGCCTCGTTCAGACCCACGAGAACTCCTGCTGCGTGTAGCAGCAGGTGGTGGTGGTAGAAGCTGAGAATTGTGTGGTGTGGGGTGCGAATGGAGGCTCTGCATGTTTCCTTCAGCGCCTTGAACTGAATGAGGGGTGTTGTTGATATGGCGTAATGAATTGATGGCTAGAGAATCTGGTTGCTGGGACGAACCCTCGCCCAACTGCAGCGGAGCCCTTGCTCTATCATTCGCCACTCCCGCCTTTGCAGGAGGGTTTACCTCCTCTTTCAAGGACTGCTCATGCGAGGAACCTGTTACAGCTCCACTGTAGGACTTTGTATCTCTCCGTGGCGAGGATTTCATTGCACGAGAAGCATTTGGGACTGTTCCGTATGGACGCATCTTGGGGCCTGACGTCTCCCGCTCCCCGTATGGTCTTTTCTTCAACATGTCTTCTTGTGGGGGGTGGCTATAATCTTCAGGGTGTTTTGCCTCGGTTTTGGAAGCTACTAGTGAGGAAATTGTGGTCCAGGTGCGGTTAAACATGGGGTCGACCAGGTGCTTCAGTACGAAGGGGAATGCATGTGCCGCCCGCCAAATTAAACCCCTTAGCCTAGGGATCGAGACATCCACCTCTCACGGCCATGTGGTGTCCGCGTTTTCGAACATCGCTCAGAAAGTATGTCTGCTTGCGCTCTACATTTCAGGGCCTTCATCTCATTCAGTGCGTTGAGAATAGATAACTGCGACACGTAGGTATGTTACAACATGCAGAAAAGTATACAAAATCTCGTTCAGTATCCATGCAGGTTCTGAAACCACCGATCTCAATCGTCCAAGTTGTCCACCACAGATTCCAGTGCGATCTTTGGCTTCAACAGTATCCTCAGTCCGGCATTGACTCCCTTGGAACGCTGACACAACCCGATGTCAGTGGGACACAGGACAAGGTTGTTCGCAATGTCCTTGTCATGGTCTCCGTCATCGTATGCATCATCCATGCACGCGGAGTCGAACGCTGTAGCAGGTTTGATCACCACGACATCAAGACCTAGGTCGCCGCTATTCCCAATGAGCCTATTGATGCGAAGACCAGTCTTCGCGAGCAGTGAGATCTTCTGGCTGAATTTCTGCGTCAAGGCATCGCATAGCTGCGACTGGGTGGCGTTGCAGCCAGCCACGAGCAAGATGTCGGCGAGCCCTGCAATTATTTTGGACGCGGCTGCAGCACAAAGCTGGGCATCATCTATCTGGATATGCTTGGAGAGAATGTTCACCAGTGAGCTCCATGCTGTGGAGACTGTCTGGGCTGCAGACGAGTCAGTGAATTGGTCGCAGAAGCCGGTATAGTGCTTACTGGTGCCGCTCTGGTCAGTTGTCCCAAGTCTTTCCTTACCTCCGCCCGCAATCCAAGCTGTCGAGAGCCAGCAGAGGTACTGAGAGATGAGCGCCTGGAACGCGATCTGGATGAGGATGGGATCGCTATGATCCTTGGTGCTCAGGAAGTGGACGAGGCCTGCACCAAGGGTCATGCCCACTTGCTGGAATATCGCCTCCTCATTACCCATGATTCCTCCTTTCCCAAATCCGAAGAACTCGGTCATAGACTCTGCCATAAATGTGGCATCTTGAAGGATATCAGAGTTCAGTTTACGAAGGGCGCTGACCACCTCGCTGCTTGAGGACATCACACCAGCGTTCACAACGCTAGTAGGACGCTCTGGGACACAGTTTACAAGCAGCGAGCGGAGGTGGATGAATTCTTGCATGAGGGCTGTCGACTCTTCGCGGGCAATGTTTGCGCTCTTAGACTGCAAACTGAGTTTCCTTAGTTCGGCAAGCTCTGTGTCTTTGGCCTTCAGCTCGGCTTCTAGTGCAGCGACTCGGTCTGTCAGGCTCATCCTTGCTATTTGCTCTTTCCGCAAGGATTCGACTTGGGCAGAGCTCTGTGACAGTTGCCGACGGCACACTAGCACGCTGCTCTTTGCATCCTGCAACTCGGCTTGAGCCTGAGCGGTGGAGCGAGTCAGCTCTTCGAGGGCTTGCCGCATCTCCTGACTGTGCTGCTGCAGGGTAGCCTTCAGGACATCGTTCTTCTTCGTAAGCGCTGCAGCAACGTCTTCTTTCTCCTTCTTCGTCTGTTCGCTCTCAGCGAGAGCCTCCTTATTCCGCTGCCGCAGCTCTGCGATTTTCGCCTGCAGGCTGCTCGTCTCTGTCATGGACTGATTGAGCAGGGACTGCACCTGCTCCTCGAAACAGCGGTTCTCTTGCTTTGCTTCGTCGAGGAGCTTTTGGAGGTGCAGCACCCGCATGTCGTCGTACGTTTTGCTGCCGTCAAGGCTGACGACGTCTGCGTCGTGGTCGTCGCACACGGGGGAGACTTCCTCCCATTCTGTGCGGTGGTCAGCGAGGGCGGCGGTTCGAGCGCTTGTTTGCGTGGTGAGGACGGGTCTAGCAGTCGAGGACGACGATACCGTCCAGTACGGGACACCCCACGTCATCATTGGTATTGGGAGAGGTTGATAAGGTTGTTCTGTGTGGGTAGGATGGTGCGAATGGCTTTTCCGCTGCGCGGTTTTCCTTCCTCATGGCTGCAGGACATGCGTTCTCCATATGATGTGATTGTACCCAATTTGGTCTAGATCTCACTTTTGGGGGAAGAGATCTAGCCCGATGGTGAACGATCATTCTCGTCAACTCCTGAGCCACGCAGCGTTCTTCTTGAACCTTCACATGCCTGCAATCGACGGGCACCTTGTGTGCGTGTCGTTACGAAGATCACCCATTCTTATGTATCGCATACAGAAACGTTCCGCAGGTACGGTCTTTCGGTCACAGATACAGTCATCGGTACGTTTGGTGTCTGATGTCGCGCATATCGGAAAGTTGTTTGTCTGGAATTCTGCTAATACTGTGGTACACGTACACAGGTGAGTACACCACATCCAAATAATGCAGAAACCGCGTATCTGTCGCGGGGCGTTCGTCAACGTGTCTTAACTCTGCTACTTCCTATATTCGATAACGATCAGACAGCGTGTGTGAAATAGTTATTCTTGAGCTTGATATTATGAGCCACTAATATGCCAATAGTTCTGAAACTCACTCCGCGAAATTCGTATGGATTAGATATTCCTGAAGGCGACCCTAGAAACGGTTGAACCAGCATAACCAACTAGAGATAACCGTGATGACCTCGACTTGTCGGATCTCCCTAACGAGTGAGCGAGGGATTGTATAAGATGCTTTATTAGAAGGAACGACTGCTCTTCTTCTATAGGTCTGACTAAGGGAGACAATAGGCCCTTGCGTCAGTTGTGCAACCCATCTATATTGCTTACAATGAGTATTAGTAGTAGTTGGATAGTCACTGCTTTGGGTCCTTGGCAGGGACAAAGAGCCACCAGATGCTGATGATAAACCTCAAGCCCGTGGCAACACCAAGGGTACCAGCTGACCCGATAACATCGAGTAATGCACGTCCCAAAAACCCGCCCAAGAACAACGAGCCGATGGCTAAAATCTTATGATCTCGAGAGATAACGATCTTCCGGAACTCGAAGAGCTTAGGATCCACCATCAACTCACACCAAGTCGTCGTTAGCACCACTAAATTGCATACTCAGTGCGAATGAGAACCGGAGGACATGCGCAAACTTACCGGTGGTAGTGAATTGCGTGTTGGTTCTCTTCCCCATGATCCCTTGCAGACCCATGCTCGCGCTCATGAAACCAACGCAGACAAACGACAACGCGTTGGTCCATGCGGGATTACTGCGCTGATCTGCCACGCTCGCCTGCCCGCTCTTCCAGATGGCGATGGCTGCCGCCATGGTGAAAAGAGTCTGGATAAAGGTACCAAGGAAGAGCCAGGCACGTGTTTTGCAGCCCATCCTGTCGCCGATGCGACCGATAAAGGCGCCGAAGATGAATGTGATGAGGGAGCAGAGGGCTTGCCTGTCTGCGAGGTGGAAAGAGTAATCGTGTTGGCCATTGAATAGGCGGGCGACGGCGAGTGCGAGCTGGACGTGCATGCGTGAGTGATTAGGTGACAAGACCCCGGGTAGAGACGCACCTGGATATTGTTTCCTGTTTGAAAAGCACACCACACGAATATCGCAGAGAAACAGACTGCGTCGCTGGAGATCAGAGTGCATGTGAGTACGGGGGGTCCGGGGGAGTATGTTAAAAGACACACATAAAACCTGTCATGAAACAATATGCAGACAACGGAACGGTGGATCTCTCTCCATCGACATCCGTGAAGATATATTTCCTCAAACTCGTGAACATACTAGGAGTAGAGTCATTATTCTCAAGATCCTGCCTGTCCGACATCATGGCTGAAGGAGTAACTGGCTAGCGGCGAGCTCAGGAAGGGTTTGAGGATGTCGAGATAATGGCCACTAGATCAGACCTAGTCACATTATTTGGAGGGCAAAATCGCTCATGCCATGACGGTCATCATGTGAAACCTTGGTCGGCACTTAATTCGTGTTAAGGGAGACAGTGCCAGAGGTCCTGGGGTCCACCGGGTGCGCACATGACTCGCTAGGCACACACTCCCTGCTCCTTCCTCAGGCTCCTGACCGTATCGGTTGTGTGCCCTTTGTCTCACAAATGTGGTGTCATCTTTCTTTGGAACACTTGTAACGCGTTTCATCCACTCACAGGTGGGTACAGTATCACCCTTCCGCTGGACATGCACTTGCATTCTGATAAAGAAAATGACCTCAAGTATTGAAGGGCCTTCTAATAATTTACATAATTACAGCAAACTCAGTGACCAATACAAATTCATACTCTAACAGAGTATCCTGGCACGCTGGGTCAGTTCCACTGCCGAGCGCCTGAGATATGGATGTACAAGACAAGTGGCAGGTTGAGGAGGAACAATCAGCTTCCTTTGTTCTGGAATGTAATGAAGGGGGGGTTGGCAGGGGAGTCATTGTAAAGACGGAGTCGGAGTCACGGAGTCTTCTAGCCCGCCTTCTGCATTATCCGTGGCGAATGCAGGGAGCTGGTTTGTTCCGGACATGTCGAGGGTACTGTAGTGAGTGAGCCTATTAGTAGTACTATCCGGGGCACATGGTGTCTTCCTCGGGCCGTCCCTTCGTCTAAGGTCCGCTCTGGCTATGATAACCGTGGAAGAGGCACTTTGCCCGAGCTGTACGTTGCGCATTCAAATTTTCGTCCACTCTCTTGTCCCATCATGACGCCCCAGGAATAACGATCAGGGTTTTTTTCTCGAGATCCATGGGTGCGACAACTGTCACAGATATACTCGCAGTTTAGTATGGAATCGGACTTGGAGTATGAGCACCGCTGCGGTATCATCCGAGTCGGTCACGTGAATAGAACGGCTCCAAAAACAGCATACTTATGGCAAAAGTAATTTAGCTTTCAGGGCAATTTCAGGTCCTATACTCCCCCCGGATCTATGGTGTGCCTGATTTGCTGTCACGATTTAAATCGCTTGATTGGTAAAGCCAAGGGAAAACTAAACCTGGTAAAAAGCCTCTACATAGTAGCACTGTAGCAACCTGTCGATCGGGCGATCTTTCATTTTCTGAGCCCCTAAGTGCCAGCATGTTGCCCACTACGAGACATCTTGTTGCCTTCAAATTCGTATCAACTGGAGTCCCGTCCATGCTCGCACTCATGAAGCCAACACACCGAGTCTACTTCTTCTAGTCACGATGAACCTCCGTGCAGATTCAGTGGTGAGCTCCCTACTCACGTCTTGATATTATGTACCTTCCAATTATCTTGTATACACACATCTAAGTTTAAATCACGACTTCGCATATCGACTGCTGTTCCGTATCCGCTCCCCATAATGCCAAAATATCCAGGGTCTGCAGGTGTAATCTGTGAGCAGTAAGGAGGGAATAGGAGAACAGACGTACGCAGGACAGCCTATCACGACCGCTATGACCGCAAGAAGTGTATCGCCCTTCCCGAGTCCAAGCGCCTTGTACATCGCCGGAGCAAATAGAGGAAATATGAAGCCTGCCATTGACCGCAGGCAGACGATGGCAGCCAGAGCTGAACACAACGTGTCAGGTAGGTCAATGAAAACACGCGATAAAAACAATACCTGAAGCAGCATGAAGCGTAAAGGTATCCACGATGTACGCCATGATACTCTGGAAACTCAGAATCAAACCCGCTCCCGCAAGCGTGATACCCTGTCAGAGTCATCAGTTGCGAACAGTGCTAGCAGACTAATCAAACTAACAATATCTGGAGCTATCCAATGAGTATGGGCTTGACTAGACCAGCCAGTGATCAAGCAACCTATTGGAAGTAGCACAGTTCCGGGAAACATAGCAACTGATGATATGCCAAATGAGAACTCAAGAAAGAAGTAGAAAGTGCAAAGACGAACGCAATCTGAACTCTGGCCTCCCAACTCCGCCATTTTTACTCTTCAAATAAATATAGACCTTGTCCATTGTTCTCGCATTTAATTGGGATGCCCCCGTCACCCCAATGCCAAGTGCGATGTAGTGGAGACCGGCGACTCCCGGCGACTGCTGGTATACACCTTGAAAGATCGATGGAAGCGTCGTCAAAAAGACTGAGGTAGACCACCTGAGATCAGTACATGGAAGATAAATAAATGACTTACGATAAAGTATCCCGTATAGGTACGCCTGGTAAACTCCGAGAAGTTGCACGATCGGTTCACGGACAAAGAGTACGAAAGGACGAGTAAGTGCTTTTGTCATGATGGTCCGCCAACTGGTTTAGAGAATGTTTCATCAGATCCTTCCTGCTGGAATTATATATATATATAAAGGACTTGCGAGCGATCTTGGCCTTCGAAAACGGTGCGGATTTCACTGTGTGATGCTTTTTCGGCATCCATGGATTTTCGAGTGAGCTCCGCCTTCCTTCCCAACAAGAAAGGCGCGTAAGCTAAAAACA
>PVYE01002456.1:20208-31492 GCA_002995055.1 Rhizopogon rudus | reverse complement strand
TCATCATCTCTGATGACTCGTTTTTTCGGGACCCGCTAGTTCAATGAGTTCAGCAGTTTCACAGTCCAGCTAAATATGAATGCCGTACCTTCTTCGCTGGTTTACTGTCGACCTCATCATCGCTAAAGAGCTGTTCGTTATCGCCATCCTGGTCGATGGCCTTTTTGAGTTTACCCCCACCTCTCTTCTTCTTCTTAACTTCAGCGCCTTCATCTCCACTCTCCCCTTCAACCTTGACCTTTTTAGCGGCTCTCTTAGATTTACGTTCGCGCTCTTCATCGCTCTCCATTTGTACCTCCCTCGTCCATTCCTGAGCTTGTTCCCTCGCCTTGCGACGCTCTTCTGCTAGCTTTTCCGCTTGACGGCGAAGTTCTTCGACTTTTTCACGCTGCGAAAACAGCTGTTGAACATAACACACGAACGAAATACCGAATGAGCTCACCTCGAGAGCCTCCTGCTTCTCTCTCTCTGATTGTCTCCTCTGCCTAGCGGCGTCAAGCTTTGCTCGAGCTTCAACTTCAAACTCCTTCTGTGTCGCCAGATGCTCGTCTCCACGCCTCAGCATACTTTCACCATATTTCCTACGTTGATCTGCAATATCCCGACTGTACGGCACGGCTGGCGACGGGTCTGCGGCAAGAGAAGCAAACAAGCTATAAATGCTCTTTTAATTAAAGCCGCGACATTATGAACGAGATCTCACCGTTGCGCATGCGCAGCCTGCAAAATCGCCCACTCCAGATCTTTGAGGGTGCGCTTTGAAGGGCTCAGGCCGAAGAGTAGCTCCGCGGCTTTTTGCTGGACCATGGCGATATTGTACAAGATGGCTTTGTCGCTCGGTTGTAAGTGAAGGGCCTGTCAAAATCGTTAGTTTTAACGAAAGTGAGAGATAAGAATATCATCGTACCTTTTGTGCATATTTAAGCGCAGTACTCATAGCGACAAAAGACTGATCCTTGCTAGCCTTTGCATACCATGATCGGCACAAACACAGAAGCACAGGAACATTGTGGCCACTGTAAAATCGCACAGATGCGGTCTCATACTATGCGCGCGGGTCAATTGTGGAGTAAGGAGATAGACTCCAGGAAGACTTACACTTTCAATAGCACGGTCAAACTCGTCACGAGCATAATAGCAATGGCCCATATTCAGGTATACGCTGCCGTCGGGGAGAGATTCCCTTATCTTCGCAAAAATGTCAAGGGCGTCTCGCGCGTTCCTCATTCGTTTCTGTGGATCATCCGCACTAGAAGTAGTTGCACCACCACCAAAGGACCCCAGCGCATCCTCCGCAGTCACAATGGCCAGTCCTTGAGCGGCAACGGCACAAAGCGGGTCCAACTGCAAAGCTTTATCATAAAACTCAGCAGAGCGCTGGAAGCCACGTCTCCGCTCTTCCAATGCCTTCGGACTAGGGTCTCGACTTTCTCGACTTTGGTGATACTGAATCCAACCAGCCGCGCATAATGAATAGACGTCATGCTTGTCGTGATCCTTGAGGGTGGCAAAGACGAAATCTTTTGCTGGTTTCGGGAAATTACTTTGAATGAGGAAGTAGGTGTAAAACGCGCGGAGATTTAGATTTCCGTTTTGAGATGCCATTGCTTGTTTTAAGAGGTCGTGAGCTTCGTTTGACTGATTAAGATCAGCCAACATTTGCGCTTGTCGAACCTTGGCTGAAGGGCAATTAGACGAGGTACGAGGAACTACTTTACTGCACTTACCATCAACGTACTCTGGATGTCGTGCTAAAAGTTTGTCGTATGCTTCCTTCGCTACAGCAACATCGCCACTGTCCTCGTACACTCGTGCGAGGTTGTATAATATCGATGTTGACATCCCTTCGCCAATATCCGGGCCCAAGCTAGCTGCTTTGGTGAGTGCATTTTCGTACAATGCCCGTGCCTCTGCCAGGTTGCCGTCCGTGTGCTGGAGGGCACCCAAATTATTGAGCAACCGAGGGTCGACTCTTTCGCTCGCCTCACTCAGCCTCAACGCATCCTTAAGCGCTCGCGTCGTCCGTTCTAGACTCTCCTCTTGCCACAGCCGTGCAATTTCAACATGCATATCCAAGTCATCATTGATATAACCGGCCGCGTGATGCGCAACCTGACCATTGGATGCAAGAGAATCTTCGTGCTCGAGAGCTTTATTAGCGCGATCAAAGAGTTCACGCGCTTTGGCTTTTTCTTGAGCTACGTCTGAGCTTGAAACTCCTGGCCGAGGGTGAGCTCGGAGGGAGGCAAGCATAACCATTGCTTCAACGGAACGCTGAGGATTTGGAGGCTGCAGGAGAAGATCGAGGGTGTGAATCGCTGCAGCCATCTCATCTGAGAGCGATATAAGTTACTTTCTACCCGTCTGTCCAAGTCGGCTTACCGTTTTGTATCTGCATTTGAGCCATGCCAATAGCGCCTAAAACATGCTTTGGTTGGCCATCTGTAGCTACCGTGTAATACTTGGTAGCCTCCTTGAGAGATCCCTCTGCATGCAGCACGCGAGCAGCTCTAAGGTTTCCCTCTGTCAGTAGCGTGAGTGTATCAGCGAACTGAATGGTGCGCTCTGCAAGCTTCAGAGCCTAGTGACATGACATGAAGTGAGGTCGTAAAAGAGGTAACAGATCACATACTCGTTTATAGCTACTCTTCCTGAGGAAGAGCTCACATAGCGCATTGGCGGCAGCAGCGCTCTTCTGATTGGCATTGAAAGCCTTCTCTATGAATTTCGTGCCGACAAGGAACGCCTGCGCACGATCTTGCTCGCTGAGATTATCGGTCTTACTCGCGTTAATGGACTCGAGTCCAAGCAAAAGCTGTGCCGGCCAATCTGAAGGATTCTACGGAAGTCGGTTAGCTATTCAATGGGTGCCTTACGCTCGGTACCAGTACTTACAACTTCTAAACTTCGCTGCCATGCTACTTTTGCCTTCGATTTATAGTCCATTGCCCAAAGACACAGCCCGATACCGATTCGTGGGTCAGGAATACATTGCGGGTTGAGCTGAAGAACCTGCTGGAACAGTTTGAGTGCTTGAGGATAACTCCTTCGAGCGTAGAGAATTCGGGCCTGATACCAAGACGTCATCAACTACCTGATATCGCAGGTCAACAGACGTACTTTGCCCAGCAGTGCCACGACATTAGTAGGCTTCTCAGCCAATACACCTTCGAAGGAGCGCATGGCATCGTCCATAGACCTTGTGGCTAGTTGCTGTATCCCTGGATAAAGTGGTAAACTAGTCAAGGACTGAATGAGAGAGGGGCAGTACCTCGAGTCAAGAATGCCAATGTGCCACCGACACCCTCACCACCTTCTGCGGCAGCCCTTTCCCCAGAGTTAAGATACTGAGCAGCTTCACGGTAATATTCTTCCTTTGGGCGCACACCGGTCAGTTTATCCTCGCCTAGGATCCGTCAGCGGTGGTTAACTTTAAGCCGAAGTTGACAGAGCTCACGAGCATCTGAAAGGACGACTTTTGGGGCTTTCTGAGCATGAGCTATCTGGATATTTGCAAGGAGGGCGTATATTGGAGGAGAGGAAGCTGTAGTTCCATTTGCCTGTAAAGCTGCAGATACAGTCAGGTAAATTACACAAAAACGTGAGGTATAAGACGCACATTCAATAGCAGAATGGGCTATTTTTTCAGCAGCTGCTAGATATCCCCTTCGCCAATACTCGCCAGCTAACTTGGTCCAGACAGAAACCTTGCACTGGCCTTCCTTGAGAAGATCCAAAACATCTTCCGGGTTTGGATCGAGATTGTCAAGGTCGATGGTGATGACTTCTTGTCCGCCGAGCTCAATGTCTATTGACCTGGTGCTGGCAGCATATGTCGCGTCTTCCATGGGTCCGGGCTTCGTCGACGTCAGATTTGAAACATTCACCTGATGCGTGGGAACTTCTTGTGAACAGGTGATTACAAAGCAACATCAAGCTTCTTCTTGTTCCCTCAAGGTAATGCCACAGCTGCCTGTACACGAGCCGGGCTTGCAGATTCAGTGTGATTGCTGTCAATGCGACCTGACGCATTCCACCCGTATAAAGTGTGCTGATCCTGTCTGTGAGACAGGAGATGGTGTCGACATATGCCCACCCTGCTTTTGCGCTGGCAAGGAGTTCGCGAAGCATACACGCGGCCATGCATACCGTGTCGTTGTGCGACTTATTCACATTTGGAGCGTGTTATCATGCTAATTGTTACGTTAGGAGCTTCACTCATATCCCATTTTCTCTTCCGATTGGGGAGCAGACGAGTAAGTTATCAATTACTTTTCCTCATCCCTTTGTCTTATTCATATCTATAGGGAGCTCCTACTTATCGAGGGAATAGCTCATGAAGGTCTTGGAAACTGGCAGATGATCGCAGAGCATGTTGGTACCCGCACCAAGGAAGATGTTGAAGAACACTACAACAGCGTATATGTTGATTCCCCCGATTGGCCACTTCCTGTACGTCTGTATGGATTCAAGTCTGCGCCTCCACTGAGTGACGTCGTTATAGCAGATGGACGTCAAATTTAATATAGACCCAGAGGAATTCCAGGCCCGCAAGCGTAGGCGAATGTCTACCATGACCACATCTGTTCCTCCACCACCCAAGGTAGCCCCAACCTCCGCTCCTGGGATACATGAAATAGCTACCTTCCTCCCTGGTCGACTCGAGTTCGAACATGAGCTTGACAATGAAGCTGAGGATCTTGTGAAAGATTTGGAATTTGGAATGTGTCACGCATGGAGCGGTGATCAGATTGTTGAAGATGAGAACGACGCGGATGTCCGTGCCAGAGCACGTATGCATGAAGAGCGCAAAACTGTTGACGGTTCCACGAACGGCAGTCAGTTACCTGCCAATGGTGTTAACGGCATCATTAACGGCAACGGACATCACCCAATGAATGGAGATTCGCATGTCAAGTCAGAGGAACCGCCTGGTGAACAGCAGGGCCCATCGGAGGACGATCCAAATGCGGAAGAAGCTACCCTACCTCCCCCGTTTGAGACGGAAAATTCGCTCGCCTTTAAGCTAACCCTGTTGGAGATGTACAACCAGCGTGTCGATAAGCGACGAGAAGCCAAAGCTATCATGTACGAACGAGGTCTTTTAGAATATAAGAAGGTATGTCGCTGCGCGTGTGCGCGTGCACTCATCATAAACTCACCACTGTTTCAGATGCAAGCTGCTGAGAAGAAACGCCCGAAGGAAGAGAAGGATATTGTTCAACGACTTCGACCGTTCGCCCGACTCCAGAGTGCCGAGGACTTTGAAGTTTTCGCTGCTGATATTCTTTGTAAGGTCTATAATGTACAGTGGAATATGCGCTGATGGTGTCACTACAATAGATGAAGCCATGCTAAGGAAGCGGATACAAGAACTACAGCATTATCGACGAATGGGACTTACTACTCCCGCCGACATCGAGAAGTTTGAAGTCGACTCTGTTCGCCGGGTAAGAAACGCACTGCAACCAGTTGTCACGTTCAAGCTACTCACCTTGCGATAGGCTCAAGCGAAAGCAAATCTATCTCGTGATTATTATTCTTCGGAACGTCTGGCGCAGCTTCGTGCTGGAGGCAGTATGAGTACATCGTTTGTCATCTCTCGGTATAGCTTCTTTGCTAACGCTGTTACAGGAGAATCGGAAGGTCGCAAAAGTCACGAGAGAGAATCAACTCCAAAACTTGGTGGGACAGCTTCTGCAGGTCCTGCAGTGCGCAAACCACGTTCGTTTTTTTCATTCAAGTCTACCATTACAACGGCTAACTTTCTCGTCTAGCTGCCCCTCTTAATCTTGCCAATAGCCCATCTCTACATTTGCTCACTCCAGCTGAACAGACTCTTTGTTCGCAGCTCCGAATCTTACCCAAACCATACCTTGTCATTAAGGAAACCCTCGTGCGAGAGTATGCTCGTCGTGGAGGCAAGCTTCGCCGCAGGGAAGCACGGGATCTCGTTAAGATTGATGTCAATAAGACCAGTCGTGTCTGGGACTTCTTGGTGCAAGCTGGTTTTCTCAAAATCACACCCGACCCTCCGCATACTGCTCCTCAGGATACATCGTATGTCTATGTTTTTCGATCCTAGCTAGACACTAACGAGCTTCCGAAGCATGAACAGCGTCTCTCATACAGCGCTAAGCGTATCTCCATCCAAGGAGGCATCTCGCATCGTACCAAATCCTTCTGCCACTCTTTCGGCCAATCAAAACGGATTTGGTCCTAGATTAATACCCAACTTCACACCCCCTAGTTTATCTGCGCCGTCATATCCATCAAGTTGATGGCCTTGCCATCTCCATCTCGCCATTTTTGCTTCATCAAGTGACATTTGTACTATAGCACTCGCATACATCTTTACCCATGCAACCTATGGATTATTATATTATTGAGGCGAAGGACCTCCAGGACCAGGTTGGGCGATCAGATCGTCAATTAAGCTGCGGTCGACTCGGATGTTGGCCTTACACAAGTAATCATCACTCCTGCACGTGCGTCAACAAATTTCCAGTCAGATTTGAACATGCAGTTTCTCACCAAAACTGATGACAGACCCAGGCCAAAAGCGTTAGAGAGCATTCATAACCCTCAGGATAAATGTACCTACCTTGGAGTAATGTCTGTTACCAGAATCGCATCTGTGAAGCTAGTGAACCCATGACCGTCCCACGTATCTTGAGGGAACCTACAAGACCGTGACAAGTGTCTGACCTTCCCGCCACCCCATTTTCTTTGCAAATTTGACGCATGCCACTAAATTGCAGGCGCTGCTGGAGCCAAGAAATAGCCCGTCATGTTGAACAAGGTATCGGGACATCGCAACCGCTTCCACGTCGGTTATTCTATTTTCATCCATGAGATTTCATGGAAACGAAGGTGACGAACTCGACGTACCGGAATGCATCATCAATAATCGGGATCGCAAGGTCGATGTTGTTCGTCATGCGGTTGATTCCTCTACAGAGATAGATTAGACGGGAATCGCGAAGGATGTTTGTACGGACATTCCCTCAACTACCGTGTCAACTTGATGTCGTCGTTTGGTGCCTTCAGCTTCTCTGCGGTCGTACATGACGCCGTATTTGACCTGAAGATGTGTGAGGTGATGCCAGGCAGCAGTCAAAACTCCAACCTTGTTATAGAGACCACTGCCTTCCGGGTCCGCTAGGACAACTTGTACCTCCTCATTCATGGATTTGAGAAACTGACCGGTGCCTGCGATCGTTCCCCCAGTTCCTAGACATGATACATTACAAAAACACAGTAGAAACACAACTAGTGCATACCTGCTCCAGATACAAAAGCATTAATGTGACCATCGGCTTGGCGCCAGATTTCTGGACCAGTCCCTTCGTAATGGGCATCGAAATTACTACGATTCTGTGCGTTCGTGAGCTTAGTGCACCCGTTCAACTATCAAAGTGAGCACCTCGAATTGATCGGCAAAGAAACCCCTTGGCTTGTTCAGCAAATCTTCGTCCATTGGGTCGTCAACGGTGCCTTCTGCATTGACGTGCGATGAAGTAGTGGTGACCACCACAGATGCAGAACCTGTTTGGAGCTCATGGCTGATATGAGCATCCTCCAAGCTCTTCACTATGTCTGAACGCCCAAAATCGATGGCAGCTCGCCTAGCGAGATTCTATTCGTAAAGTTTTACGAGTGAATTTACATCGCGATGACTTCACAGAGATTGCTCACCACATACTGCGAGTATCATGAATATCGTGTTAAGTATAAAAACGAGCGATCACAGTATCAGCCCGCACCTGTTTCTTGTCGACGATACTCGTGGGACGAACACGCTGGACATGAGCTCCAAGGGCCTGCAACGCATTCACCTTCTCCTGGGCCACATCATCCGGCATGATAATCGCTAAGAGACGTGAGATGACTCAAACAGCTCTCAGGAAAATGCTTACTCGTATCATATCCCCTGCAACATCATATTTTTTTTCAGATCCGCAGATTCTAAAACCCAGGACATGATCACTTGCCTCGCTTTCGCTATCGTTGCTATTGAGATACCAGTTGATCCAACAGTGCCTTCAAAGATGCGGGACCCAGTATGAGGGTGCAACAAACCTTGCCGCTCTGCGTCCTCGATTACTTCATGTCACGAAGGCATGAGCTCCAGCTGATTATCGGCGCAAGTGAACTTACTGCGCAGAGCTACTCGGTCCTTGACACTCCCTCCGGGATTCAGAAACTAAATAGCCTGATCACGTTGAATGTCCATGTTTCTAGCTCAACTACTCACCTCTGCTTTTCCAAGAATCTGGACTCCCAACGCATCACTCAACGAGTTGATCCTCACCAAAGGAGTATTTCCTGGAACGTGACACGTTCAAACGTAGTCAGAATGATGTTCCGATGGTTCACGCACCTATCAGTCCAGTGACTCCGTTGAGGATCTCATCGCTTCTCAATTCAATTGGCTGAAACTCAAACTGCTCCTGCGAGATTCGCTGACTTCGTCGGAGGCGCCAATACGATGATATGGATGTCGATGTTACAGACAAAGTAAAACCGATAAGGATGCCGTATGCGACATGGCGAATAACTGGAGTGGAAAACCAGTGAGTCAACTCAGAAAGTTTCATGGCATGGATCAACAACTATGTCGAGCTCGACTTCAAGCCTCCTCATGTGCTCCAAGGACCAACACAACACACACAACAAGCATGGTTGACACATGGCAACTAACCCAATTGCGTGTGAATTACATAGCACCGATGAACAGATCCATGAAACCACCATAATCACAATTCAAAAGTTGTTTCAGTAGCAGCCCAATGAAATTGCATGCAGCCCAAGGGAGTACATCATTATATCAATCTACAACTAAGCAGGAATCCATCAGACAGACGCTCAACTCGCTGGCTCCGACTCGCCCAACTGCAAGCAGCTAAGCGAAGCACAGAACCAAACGTCCTCGAAACCCCGCGTAAACGCGAAAGTCATGTTCTCTGTCGAACGAGAGAGCGCGAATGTCATCGAGTGGATTTGAAGGATGTGGCATGTGTAAACATGCGAGACTCGAGTTAGTTTCTATAAAATAGATCCTAGCTGAGTATGTTCTAAGGATTCAAAGTGAATGGCGCCAGGTATATATATCATTTTCGACTTGGTCCGTGCGCGTTACTCCCACGATTCGGCAACGTTCTGTTCCAAATTTCATTTGCCTGAAAGTGTACTCTGCCGTAGTAAGGAAGGAACGACTTATTAAATCAATGTTCACCGCCGTGTAGCGTTCTTGCTTGAGGCCGTGTTCTTGACAGCAAGAATAGACGTTGAACGTTGAACCTTGGTCGATGTTCACTGCGGTGTGCGAAAGTCTTCCACATAAAAAATTAGAACCTCGAAAGAAAATTGATACATGCCACCAACATGCCACTTTGCTCAAACGCCAGAGGGCTCGTGCGATCCGTAGCAGCAAGCAAGGTTAATACTGACGCCAGGCGGCAATTCCCAAGTACAGATCGGCTTGGGGAAACCATGGTACCAGATACTTGATCCAACCGACTCAGAACAACAACACTACCACTGTGCTCCTGATTACCCAAGGCAATCGAATCTGGCACATCCAGCTATGCCCCCTAATATCCATAGTGAGCGCTATTGCATGGTAAACTGAAGTTCCGACGAAGATGATATCGGCCTTACACTATGTAGAAACTTGAACATCCATATCAGGATTCATACTACTGATCAGTCAGACGGCCGCACTGTCAACGGCCGCAGTCCACCTCAGACTCCACTGCGCCAATTCTGTGGATTCACACATCCCTCATTCCACCTTCTTCTCCGCTGAATTTTGTAAGATCAATTGACAGAGCAAATCAGGAATGGGTCGGTAGCTTGATCATAATAAACGTGCTTGATAATTCATCGAACATGAATGGGACTTACCATGCAGATTTATCTTGGACTACTGCAACAGCTGCGCTGCTCGCAGCGTTCACAGTCTCAAAGGTCCTAAAGTTTGTGTCAGGTCTGAAGGTGCGATACCTATGACTTACATCAATGCTATCATTTGACACTCCTGTTTTTGTTTAGGCAGTGGATTACCTCCCGGGTTTAAGGGTCCCATTTCAGCCCCTCAGTTTGCCAGGTATTGTGGTACCAGAAATGTCATGGAATCCTAGTATGTTGTATCTTCTCCTCGAAGACAATGGCGTATTGCCTAACGGAACCTACCAGGTGTAATATTCGCCTGGACATGGAGATGTAGTACCAGGAACAGTAAGCGCAACTGTCCCCTGAATGTATAAACGGCGTATTGACTGTTCTTCCCGTCGGTCACTAGTTTATCGTCGTTTTGGAAACGACACCGTCTCTGTGGTACCTTTCATTCATGGTAGACCGATATTGTATACACAATCTATGGAAGTCACTAGGCAGGTTGTATCAGTTGGTGAGAAGACGGGTGTTTTCGGGAAGGCAGGAGAAATGTCTCGTCCCATTCAGTGAGTTCGTTCCCCTCTGTTCAACCTCAGCAGGATCCCAATGAATGTAAGATACTGGGGCCCAAGTATCATTACCGCCGTGGACAGGGGTCAATGGAGGAGACACAGGAGGATATTTGGACCTGCTTTTAACAATAATACGTCCGTGTTACACGTAATTGTGCGAGGAGCTCACCAAGACCTATTCTCACAGTTATAAACTTGTCTGGAATACTACCCAAAAAGTCTATGCCGACATGATAGTCAGTGAAGGGTGGGTAGGGAATGCAACGATAGATGTTCCATGTGTTCAGCAACTGATATCTAAGGTCAGTTTCCTGATGCAGCCGCTAGCTGCCATGCTTGTCATTGAGACTAATAGTAATCGTTTGTAGTTCGCCCTGATTATTATTGCCACTTGCAGTTTCAATCTCCCATGTTCCTGGGTAGAGCCCCCCTCCCATAATGGACAAATGTCGATTCAGCAGTGCTTCGGAATTATATCACATACAACTCTCTTTGCGATGGCGGCTCCGAAGTGGGCTTGGAAGCTGCCGCTGCCATGGTATTTCTTTACTCTACTCAAATGCATTGGGTTGAATAAGTGATTGACCATCCACTAATCCACAGGGTCCGCCGCACCCGCCAAGCGTACGATACCATGAAGGCATTCATGAATTCACAGATCCAAGAGAGGCGCGAGACCATTAATTTTTCTCCAGGTGATAATACAGCGATTGACATATTTTCTCTGTTTGTCCGAGCGAGTGAAGATGAGGGAGGCAAAGCGGGTTTGAGCGACGAGGAATTGGTACCCCTTTCAAATTGTTCAAAAGTTA
>PVYE01002456.1:0-11704 GCA_002995055.1 Rhizopogon rudus | reverse complement strand
CAGGGTGTTGAAGCTCACATTTCTATCGGAGGTTGGACTGGAAGTATTTACTTCTCTTCTAACCTCGCGACCGCTGCAAATCGGACAGCATTTGTCAAGACCGTGTCTCATTTCGCCTCCAAATACAAGGTTGATGGTGTACAGTTCGAGTAAGTTCGTTCCTGCCACTCCTACCTCATGCTTTGACTTCAGCTGTCATTCTCCAACAGCTGGGAGTCTCCCAACAGCCAGGGAATCGGTTGCAATACCATTAGCCCGAACGACACGTCAAATTTCCTCGCATTCCTCCAGGAGCTTCGACTTGACCCAGTCGTGGAAAAATTGACCATCTCCGCTGCCGCGCCCTTGACACCCTTCATGGACGCTAGCGGAAATCCTTCTACTCACATCTCCGGTTTCGCAGAGGCCTTCGACTACATTGCCGTGATGAATTACGATGTCTGGGGCCCTTGGTTTTCGACTGTGGGGCCCAATGCACCTTTAAACGACACGTGCACTGCGCCTGCCAATCAACAGGGATCTGCGGTCTCTGCAGTCAAGGCTTGGAGCGACGCTGGCATGCCTGTCAATAAAATCGTGCTCGGTGTTGCTTCTTACGGCTACTCCTACAGCGTTTCTCCCTCTGACGCCTTCGTGTCAGACACGAAGACGCTAGCTGCATACCCCGCATTCAACGCCTCCAACCCACCCTTGGGTGATGCATGGGATAACACTGGTGGTCTCGATGTTTGTGGCGTATACGAGGCCCAAGGTGGTACTTTCAACTTCTGGGGCCTCGTCGACGGCGGTTTCCTCACCAAAAAAGGTGTGCCTGTTGGCGACATCTACTATAGATACGATGACTGCAGTCAAACGGTAAACGATTTTCTATCCTATTCACCAGGGAGGTGTGCTCATTTTACTGATTTGCAGCCGTACGTGTACAATGAGACCTCGCAAGTTATGATCTCCTTCGACAATGCGCAGTCGTTCGCTGCCAAGGGACAGTATATTAAGGAGACCGGACTGCGCGGTTTCGCAATGTGGGAGGCAGGTGGCGATTATAACGATATGCTCCTCGACGCTATCAACGATGCTGTTGGGTATTAGAGATGTCGTTGCACATACATTCTTTTGACAAATATACATTCCTTTGTTAGCTCCTGTACATCTATAGTCTATCTATTCATAAATTACCCTTTGCCACCAACGGGTTGGCATTGCCTTCTAGTAAAATCTTTCCTTCTGCCCAATGTTGGATTAGAACACCCGCGATCGCGGTTACTGGAGGCATCCTGAACGAAGGCTCGTCGTCCTTATCAACTTCAACAGACTGTTCCTGCGCTTTGTTGGCATCAGCGTTGTTATCAGGACCGTCTTGAATCTCCGCCATCTTCTTGTATTCGCGGCGGGAAAAGTTAGTCCCACTACGATGCCTCAAGACGGCAAGAACCTCCTCTCGTGTATACCACCGAGCGTCTAAAACAGATCCGTGAGTCCAACCCAAGATTTTAACGTTCAGACAGAAGACGACTGACCCTCAAGTTCGTTATCCAAATCCGTACGGATCGGCGCAGAAGAATCGGCAGTCGCATAGAAGCCTACCATCAAGTTGGCTGGATACGGCTAAAAAGCCTTGCGATTGAATGATTAAATTCTGCGGTGCAGAGAACACGTACGTACCCAAGGCTGTCCAGAATGATACCGGATGTTCCAGACCTTCACTCCAGCTTCCTCCCACATCTCCCGCTTGACAGCGTCCTCGAAGGACTCGCCTGGCTCGATGAAGCCAGCGAGCGCAGAGTAGAATTTGCCGGGGAATTTTTTCTTTTATGGGGTCATGTTAGATCAGGTAGTGATTATTGAAGATGGGTGCGAACATTTCTCCCGAGGAGGATTTTCTCTCCTGATTCATCGATGGCGACCATGATTACAACGGGGTCCGTCCGAGGATGGGCAAAGTTATGCAGCCCTCGCCTTCATGTCATATCAGTGACTACTGTTTCCGTTGCATTCATTGAACGAACCCAGAGGGACAAGGTTTCTTGTCTGTGTTATCGGCCCAGGGAAGTAGGGACGTACAAGACAGCTTCCATCCAGCCCACAAGGAATATACGGGTGAACCGCAAGCGGGACAGAACTGGATCATCGTGTTTCAGTATAGGACTTTTATTCTGCAAATTGCTAAAGCATGCCTTGTTCCTTTGGTTCCAATCCACCATGCTCCGAGCCTCCGCAAAGATACTTGCGGTATATATATCGAGACTTGACATCGCCGCACGAGGCTCCATAAAAGTCAGCGCTGAGCCACCCTTTGCGAGCTCGGTGTTCTCTATGGCTTCATTAATATTATTCTCATCAAGGTCCACAACATCCACAGAAAAGTAAGGGGTCCCCTCGAGATTCTCGACAGCAGCATAAGGATCTTTGAAGTCGGAAGATGGGAGAGCACTGCCCGAAGTCACATCCATCTCTTTCAAGCCCAGGAAAACCACCGATGGTCCACGGATTCGAGAAGCCTCAAGAACGGGTATATCGGATCCACAGACTTCCCCTTCCTGCTCACATTGTCCGAAGAACGGTTCTGCACCGAGTAAGGGCTTGACCTCGTCGGTTGTCAACAGCGCAAGGCTCCGTTTCTGGGTGCCGGGATGGGAAGAAATAAGTGGCTGGCCCCCGTTGAATAAGATCCATCGCGTCGCAGGTGAAACGATGACAGCATTGAGGAATGAATGAGATGGCCTAAGCCACGATAGACGATTTAGTGGTGATCCCCCGAGGAAATTAGTGAATCTAGACACCAAAGTCAATCCGAGAGCCGCGGGTATGTCAATCATTACACTGACGCTTCGCCCATCTTGGCGGAGACGGTACGGAATGCTTGGAAAGTTATGATCGCAATTAAGAGCGACAGCGCTACAGAAGTGACAACTCGGGGGCTTCAAGCTTCAAGGAGGGAACTACCGTATGCTCGGCGGCCCGGGACGGTGACGTGGTCTGGCACTATTTTTGCCTGATGTCAGCTGTTCAATGCTCACTAGCACTGCTCAGCATGCAGGGACCCTCAAGCTACCAATACACGGTAGCGAATCGGACCAAAATCTCGACAGACAAACATTTTCAAGTTCGTCTAGCGCCGATTCAACGCTACCACCAACGCACCTCCATTCCACGGAACTAAGCTAGTGGCTGTTACATTATGGAGCCTTACGGATTGGCTCTGGAGTATGATAACAATGAGAGGGTGATGGGCGTAGCAAGATGACCCCTTTGTGTCGATTAAAGGTACTTGACAATCTCATCTTCTCTCTTCACCAACTCACGCTAATATCCCGGGGAATATGAGGTCGTACAATGTACATTGATCTTCCCATAATTGGGTGACAATGCATGAGAGTCAGGCTCAGTCAGCTCCTAGATCTTACGGCCAGAGCTGCGGTAATTTCGAAGTCTTCTCCATGCTTCCCCCGTGCCTATGAACCGGTTTGCTAAGCCCAATGACTTCACGAGATTTCGTGGCTTGGCTTCCAACTGGCACTCGAATCAGAACCATGAAATGTGCCTGGGTTGACCGATGTCCCTGGAACGCCCATGTCCAGCTATTCCGCGCTTGCCACACTCGTGGGTCTGGCGTTCATATACCTCTGACTCACTCCGCATACTCCCGTATGCTCCTGCATGATATTCAAACATTCAAAACGCATTTATCAAACATGAGGCAAGTGTGTTCTGTCGCGGACAATTACCATGTGAACTTCAGACATGTCATCTCTTGATGCTATTTGCACAAGGCGTCCTAACACAGCGACTCATCCACGAAAGTTACGTGCGCCAGTTCCGCCTTGAAACTTCCTTTTGCGGCAATTCGTTTGTTCACTGCCCTTTTTCGGTCACTACGCGAAGTCTGCGCACATCGCAGAAGGCCCAGATATTCCGGCCGGTGGTCTATCCGCCTTGCTTTGATGCTTCCATATAAGGCGAACAACAATGAACAGGCTGCCCTGGTCTACCTCGAGAATTGATGTGCTCCCGCAGACGGAAAGAAATAAGATTCGAACGAGTATCCAAACCTTGTATAAAAGTACAATCCCCCGGTCCCTGTCCAAGTCCCACCTTGTTTGAACCTTGAGCTGCCGTACGCCAATTTTTTGCTACATCAGTTCCTCTGATATTTCGGAATCCTGAAACTCGTATGTTTTTTTCTGAACTATAGAATGCGATGACGTCCGACCCCCGCCCAAAACAAGATGGGACAAAAGGGACGATATATTGCCCAAACTTATCACCTGCACAACTTATCGCGAACGCGTGGCGGCGCGAATCTCCGCAAAGCCAAGAATTTTGGCGACAAGCAGAGGCAAAACGCAAAGAACTCTACTCAGCTCCTAGATCCCCTAAGCCTCAGGGAAAGATGTAGGGTCCACATCTTGATGTCATGACTGGTAAGCGACGAACTTGCACGTTTCTAGCTCATTACTCAAGCTCGAGTTGCCAGCAATGTTACCCATTCAGTACCGATTTCGCATTCCATGTAGATATATTCATTACTTTGGACGATACCAATTGTACGACTAGTTGCATTACAGGTGATGGATAGGCTGCTGGACATGCCTGGAGGAAGCTATAGTACTAATTGTCTGAGACCGATACTTGGCGCGCTCCCAAAACATAGATATGATTATGATCCCGAGGCAGGAAGGACTTCAGTCCCAGCAATTGAGCTGATCCCCACGTCACCATCGTCTAGCTCGTCATAATCCTCTTCATAATCCTCGTCCTGTTCTTCCAACGCTGCTTCAGCTTCTGCCTGTGCTTGAGCCGCAGATGCAGCATTAGCAATAGCCTGTTCCAAAAGTCGCGCTTGTTCTTCCGAAAGACCGTATAGCGAGAGCGGCGGTGGAGAGACAGTTGCGCCTTCTGCGGATAGAGAAAGATAATCATTATTCGAGATGTGACTTCCGTCATCCACCAGCATAAACGGTTCGCTGGGGGCAGCGCCCGTCGCTGAAATATCTTGTTGTGGGGTTTGCGAAGACGGCATATTTTGCAGCTGAGCCCTAGCGATGACGCTAGCTAAAGTCGCTTGACCTCCGGTCGGGTCAACATCCATCGGAGGAACATCATGATCCGCTGTCGTCCCTAACGCGCTTGACACATGCGCCTGCAGCGTCTTGTGCAGGCTAAGCACAGCCCCTTCTGCATGCATAATGACGTTGCCGTCCATTTCTCCTTCCTCTGGATCCCAGTCATCTCCGTATGTTCCGTAACTTGCTGTAGATGCCAAGGAGTTCGTGACAAGGTCCGCCCACATTCGCGTCCGTCGAACTTCTCGCAGAGCCTCGTCTCCGCCCTCCTTGTCCAATTCAACTTCTTTGATCGTTGCATTGACGCATGCCTCCCCTTTCCCACCACGAGCTGCGCTGCTGTTTTTATGCCTCTTGATCGCGTCGCGCCGTGAGAACAACTTATAACAACCAGTGCATTGGTATCCCGTCTTGTCGTGTAGTTTGGTATGACGTTTGAGGTCGTGGTTTCGGGCGAACGAGGCGGGACATGTGGCGCAACGATACGGTCTATGCAGGGCATGCACTTGCTGGTGCGCTCGTAGGTTAAATAGCCGCGCGAAAATCTTGCGGCAGCCTGTTACTAGGCAGGGGTATACCGCGGTGCCGATGTCGCTGAAGGGGACGGGCTGAGGACCTGTTCCTGGGGGTATCCATGGGCGGGGAGGATACATCGATACATTGGGTTGGGAAATATCTGGCATTGGGGCATTCGGCGGGGCGGTAGGACCAATAGGACTACCGCTCAGGACTCCGACCACCTGAATGAGTCCACTGATCTCCTGTAAGGTGTTCGTCTCAGGCCCTCCTCTTGCAGAAGAGGTGACTGCAAACAGAAAAATTTGGTGTAGCTGTAGCTGAATTGAGGATATGATTGATGGATCCGGTGGACCGCTGGAAGGTGGATGTGATGCGAGAGTTTCTGAAACGACACGGACTGCATCTGCTATCTGACTCTGCAAATCACCATGTGCAAATGCTGGCCGTTTGAAGGCTCGCGACTCGTTCCTCTGCCGTTCTTCTTCGGTCTCGTCGCGTTTCCTCTTGCCTTTGTCCAGCTGAAGTGCAGGCGCATTAGAGTGACGCAGTGCAGCAAAGAGAGCGTCGGAGCGGGCCAGAGATACAAGGATCATGCTGAGTGACTTTGCAAGGTCTTTGGCAATTGTCCCAGCAGCGACGGTGTGATCGAGGATTTCCAGAACGCTGCTGTTGTTTCCTACACCAGGGACGACTGCAGACGCAAGAGTTGAGCGCACCAGAGGATCCTTTCCTGCAATTTCTAACACGTTCCTCATTGTCTGCAATGCGGCTCCTTCCTTCTTGGATGACGTAGATGATGGGGGAGGCGGCCGTGATGTTGGAACTGGGGGAGGAACTCCAGACGCAACATTGTCTTGTATGGGAGCACTAGGAGTTGAGGATGTCGCGCCGACGCGGTCTGCTTGCGCCTTGCTAATGTCAGCCCATAGTTGCTCCTTCAAACGACGGGCAATTTCCTCTGCTTCGTCCTCTCCGTCGTCGTCTACATAGTCATCTTCATCATAACCTTCACCCTCGTCCACCCATTCATCTGCGTCTTCAACTTCAATGTGTTCAGTCGTTGAGCTCGCTGTGGCGTCGATGTCGTTTGGTTCAGTCATGAGTGAAATGAGGGAGGTAGCGGTTGCAGTTACTTATGTTATTGCTGCAACTGTCCGCCCTATGAGCTAGTAAGAAGTACTGAGTCTCGTGCATCTACGTACCAGTTTGGCGTGAGCTCACTGGCTCAGTACATTATTGAGTTTATGTGACTCGTAAGTATTCTTTTTTGTTCACTCCGCGATTGGCAATTCGCGTGTATTTGAGTTTATCATAATTTCATAATTTCAACGTCAAACTTTCACGGTTTCACCATTTCAACTCGCGCCCTCTAGGTCAAATCTCCTCAGGAATACCCAGACGCAAATGTCGAACGCGGTCAAGGACCTGGTGGCGGGAACGGCCGGAGGAATAGCTCAGGTGTGTATGAAAACCCCCACCGGCTGCTACTATCTTGTTGACTCATCGCGTGTCAGGTCCTTGTCGGACAACCCTTCGACATCGTAAAAGTGGTGAGAGACGCTTCTGAGATTTGAGCAAAGACATGCATACCTACCACGACTCTCTCAGCGCATGCAAACCTCCGCAAAGGGCACGTACAATGGCATGCTGCATTGCGCTGGCGGTATCTTGAAGAACGAAGGGCCTCTGGCGTTCTACAAGGTCAGTTTTTTGTCACCTTACATGCTGCTCTATCTCATATTATGATAGGGCACTTTGACTCCATTGCTAGGAATTGGTGTCTGCGTCTCAATACAATTTGGTGTACTTGAGTACGCGAAGCGGGTGTTTACGGCTCAGAATCTTACTAGAGGTATAGGCGGAGCTGATGGAAAGATGCTTGGTGGAGGGCAGCTTGTCACTGCTGGAGTGGCGGCTGGGCTCGCTAACGGCATAGTATCCGGTCCAGTGGAACATATTCGTATTCGTGAGTTCACTATACATGACCACTAGCATTTGTCATTTAACCTGTTCTATAGGTCTGCAAACGCAGTCAAATACTAACCCAGTATACAAAGGTCCATTTGATGCAGTGAAGCAAATTGCCTCGCAATACGGCATCGCTGGGCTATACAAAGGACAATGTGTCACCTTGCTACGTGAAGCAACGGGATATGGTGCTTACTTCCTGGTGTACGAAAAACTTGTACAACGCGAAATGACGCAAAAGGGCATACGACGGGACCAGATTAACCCCATGCACTCCGTCCTGTACGGTGCGACTGCTGGATATGCGGTAGGTTCCCTACCCTTTTGCTCGCATCTGCGGACATGCATTGTGCTAATTCGGTGACAGCTTTGGGCAGTGATATACCCTATAGATATGATCAAATCTAGAATGCAGACGGACGGATTTACCCCTTCTACCGGACAAAAGTATGCTTCGGCACGGGATTGTGTACGGAAGGTTTGGAGGTCCGAGGGGATTAGTGCATTTACGCGCGGACTAGGGCCCACTTTAATTCGGTATGTATTTCAGACCTCAAATGGCGATTCAATGGCTCATTTCTCTCTAGTTCACCGTTTGCGAACGGGGCGACGTTCCTCGGGTTTGAGATGGCCAGTCGAATGCTATATTCATGATGACTCCCTCTCCTCGATGTCACGGAACATCGATACGAAATGCGCTTCGCTGCCGCCATGCGGTGAACTCCCGGTTCTAGACCAGTCCGCTTAACGGCCCTCATTAGAGTGCAATAGATCAGTAACGCGTGCAAAGGATGTGTTTCCTTGCGTCCATATCTCTGTTCTTATTAACGCTACGATACATCAACACGTCTGATGTCGCGCTGCTAAGCTGAGTCGTGGCTGCCCCTAGGTCAGGTTCAGGTGAAACATGCGTGTGAGTGTCTTGAGCAAAACAAAGAAAGGTTATGCTTAACATGCGGAAGAGTTGTAAAGCCGGCCGCCCGAAGAGGCCAGTCTAACCCTCTTGATACCTGATTGGATGTTCAGTAACTATCAAGGCGCCCAGTCCTTGACGAGTGCTGTTCTTGTGACGCGTAAGATCAACCAGGCCACTCCGAAACCACTGCATTCTTGAACCCAGTCATGATTAATAGTAGCGGTTCTTACGCTTGAACGAAAAATGACCATTGCCAGTCACGTTAGCAATGGAACGTTGTCACTGCCAGCCTCCACGATGCACCAGGGATCAGGATATATTGCAACCTTCAGGCAAAACTGAGGCAGCCAACAGGGAGTATAGTATGAGTCTCGCTCGCTCCACTGCGTTATGGTGGAGAGATCATTACCACTTGAATTTTGTCTTAGATCATGATGGACGCGGGGGTGTTTCCCGGTGGGTACGACCCCGGTGACGCGACATTCATTATACACTTCAAGTGTTCAGTGAGTGTCGACCGAACTGCTCTTTTATAAAATGACCCGCCTTCAAGTTCCTTCTATTGACTTGTATAGGGCAGATCGACTTTGGCTTACCCGGCGCCTGCAGTCCTAGTCGAGGCCTACAGATCCCAATACTATTGACACTCTATCTTCGGCGGTACAGGAGAAGCTCGTTGGTTCCGTAAAATCCTGTCCCTATGGACGTTGGGCCATACATACTTAAAGACTGCTCGCGACATGCGAGCATGGATGATCTCAGCACCGACAAGGCGGAGCAAGGTAAAATGTAGGTTCGTCATTGCAGTGCATGGACACTACGCACCTCACTTCACGAAAATGGGTTTCAGCCCTCAAGCGGGGTTGTTGTTCTGGCTAGTCGCGGAGAAACGAAGATTCGATTCCATAGCTATATCCGTCGCGGAGTATGAAAACGCCATACTACCTCTAACAAACTTCGAACAGACCTTTTGAAAGATTCACCATATCTGGTCTGGGTTGTACATGCTGTCCTTCTTCCAAGCTGCTTGGTATCAGGGAAACTTACAAACATTCGGAACTTTCCGTTGGGTAGTGTTTCAAGGAGGCTTGTTTCTTGACGAGAGATACTGCTATTCCGAATTAACACTAATATCTCAGCATACGAGGATAGTCTGGCTCGTCGTTAACGATGAACACAAATACTTGCTGTAGAACTTCCAATGGCAGCCGATGAACATGAAGTGATTGGCATGTTGGAAATATGAACTCGCGTTAGTCAGTTAGCTTACTTAATCATACGGTACGGTCTGGTACGCATGTTTTAGTGTAGAAAATCGAGCCTTTCGCCTGTCGTCATCTCGCTCGCTCGCTGCCATTCTTAACATGGCAGTATTTGATGTCGGTGGGAGATACGTGTGAATGGCGGAAGGGCATTAGTACTTCCGTGTCGTTCAGGCGTCACCTAACACGTGACTCTTTTGTGTGTGTGACATGGGGTTAGGTTAATACCAACGTTCTTTCATAACTTACAAGACTACATGATTTCATTTTAGATAACCCAGCCTCAATCCCAAGTGCAAGGTCAAATCGCTATATCTGCCTTATTCAAGATGCCCTCCTCTATCGCTTTGATTTCTACATGTATGTAATGATATCAGCAACACTCGATATGTTAGACCACAAAGAAGGAAACTCACGCATCGCCAAGTGGATACTGTGGAAGCGCGATATCGTCATATCACCTGTCCACCACGAAAAACAGTGAACCGAAGCGCCCATAACAAGAACATGCACACGCACCCATCGCGAACCACAGACCATCATGCCCGCAGTGCCTCCATACTCCCCGAAGTTGCCCTTCTTTGTCCATACCCCAAACCTCATTGACTTTTGATGCAACTTCGTCTCCGCAGATCTCACGCATAGGATCGCGGGGATCACCAGAACTGCGTGCAAGTATGAAGTCCTCGTCCCTTGTCAGACTGAAATACAGTCTTACCCGGTAGCGAAGATTATGATGTCTGCGTGCAGCTCGGTGCCATCAGCGAATCGGAGGCCGTTCTCCGTGAAGCACTCGATGGCAGAACCGCTTTTGAGTTTGATGTCTCCGTTGATGATATGATGACTCGTTCCAGTGTCTGGAAATCATTGGGAGACATGTTATTTTTGTATGAGAGGCACACGCACCGATGTAGTATCCACCACCACGCTCGAAGAACAGGGATAAAGTACCTGTTCCATATGGGCCAAGATTCGTCTTGAAGCCAACCTTAGCTAAACCGTCCAGAGTTTCCCTGCAATTTTTCATGATGATGAATGCATGTAAGAAACTCGAATCGTACGGCATACTTGTCGGTGGTATCCGCAACTGCATGAACTATACGTTGATTCAGCCGCCTAAGAACTGCGTTGGGCAGCGAGGTATTGTAGGTATCAGCCAGCTCCAACGGGAAGCCATCGCGATAAGTGACTGAGCAGCAAATTTTAAGCCAAGCTACTGACAAACGTGGAAACCATTACCGCTCAACATTTCTGCAAATGCCTTAACTGTGATCACGCATGTCGACGATCTCTGATACCTAGTAATTGGTGAGATAACATATGCAACCACTGGAGGACACGTACATTGTGACGTCAATACCGTGATTCCAGAAATCTTGAGCAATGTCATGCCCTGATGCGATATTTGTATTTTGTTCGACACGAGAGAGTACCGTACCAACCAGAGTTACAAGCACCGACCACGACTACTTTTTTACCGATGTGATTAGCCGCAGAAGTGAACTGCATCGAGTGCATGGCAGACCCCTTGAAGTTTGCCTGCGTCCATGGGACTCATCTTAATTATCAAGCATTCAAGCATCATAGATTCACGTACCATTCCAGGGATGTCGGGAACTTTCGGACGAGCATCCAATCCAGTTGCGAAGACGAGATGCTTAACCATTAGAGTCCTATTAACATTACCCTCGCGAATGACCTCAACAGTCCAAGTTTTCGTGGCATCGTCCCACGATGACTTCTTGATCGTCGATGCAGTCCAGACATTGAGCTCAAGGAACTTTGCGTATCCTTCCAACCAGTCGGCCAGCTATAGTCGCTGGAATCAGTAGTCATTCACTAGGTAGGTAGCGTTATACTTTTCGAGCAGGGGTGAAGACCGGCCATGTGGGCGGGTAGCTGCAAAATGCATCACGAAAGAATCGCAAGATGATTTGACGGACCGCCTACTTCATGTAAGGTGTTTGGTTGTACCC
>PVYE01002452.1:0-12111 GCA_002995055.1 Rhizopogon rudus | reverse complement strand
ACGCCCCCCCCACCCATACTCACGTCCTCCGTATTCACATTCGCGCCCTCCCCCGTCATACCCACGCCTACTATGTCATGGAATGATACCAAAATCGGGTGGCCCGTGGACAGTCACACGTCTGGTGGTAAGAGAGGTAAGGGGGGGAGAAAGTAGGGGGCATGTAGCTTGGTGTTTTGTTTTCCTGTTTATCAAACCTGCCTCGTTCTGGATCTATACGACCTTAATGTGCATGCTTCGCATTGAATCAACCACACTCTATTCAGCTGTTCATCATGATGCCCCTCATTGGCTTGACTCGACTTGCAAGTGGACCCCTGCAACTGTAGGCGGCTACGTCTTCGCGTAGGGGCAGCGATCGCGGGGCCAATAACATGCGTATGCCGAGCCGTCAGCCCGCTGCTGGTGACTTGGAAGCGCATCCATTAATACTGTGCTTCACTGTAACTATAGTACCTAGCGCACGAGTTGTCACCAGATCTGGCGAGGGGGAATTAAAGTCAGTTGGAAGTATACAGGACATCATGTCACTCGTCACTGAAAACACTACCTCAGTTACGATGTCAATTCACGACAAAATCAAGAGGGAGACGAGACTGAACGAGCAATGCTGTGAGGGCAATGCGGCGACTAATGTTGAGAACGGCGTAATCGTCTGATAAGGCTCGTAGTAAGGCAGGAATGATGAGGGAGAAAATGCATCAAATAAAGTAACGTCCTCAATAGTCCGAGTCAGCCATATTCTGTCACATCACACATTGTAACGAGTACCATTGGGAGTAAGGAAATCGTAACTCGTTCGTTCTTAAAATCTAGGCAGACATGCATGTCCTCGCATCCACACCTTCTCCACGGGTAAAGCCTGCCCCACAGACCTCTTCCGTCCGTACCCAATTCTCCTACTTCCCTAGTGACGATGGAACCGACGAGAACCTGCTTATCCTTCTACACGGGCTCGGTGAGCGTGGCGTCCAACCAATTCGCTAGAGCAACTAATCCGAACAAAGTCAATATTGATGGTCAGGCGACACGAACGTCCCCTTCGCGCGCCTTGGGAGATCACTCAAGCTCCCGCAGACAGCCACTCTCGCGCTTCTCGCACCCGAAGTGTGCGTATACGTTCCATCTTCCTGATTCATTTGTATGAAGCATGATATTGTACCAGCATCCCCTTCCTGTACGAAGAAGCGTTCCAGTGGTATCCCTCCTTCGACCAGCTCGGCGACCTCATCGAACGGCCAAACCCCACTCCTGCACTCAACCTTTTAAAGGATGTCCTCAATCATCTAACGGGTGAATGTGGGTGGCCTCCACATCGCATCCACTTCTTCGGATTCGCACAAGGTGGAAGCGTCGCAGCTGAAGCATGTCTGCAGTGGTGGCGTCGCGAACTGGAACTCTCGTCGCAGTCGTGCGCGACCGATAAACAGACCTCCGTGCGGCCCTTAGGCTCCCTTGTCACCGTCTCTGGCCCGTTGCTCTCATATCCTACGCTGTCGAAATCGTGCGAGACGCCTGTCCTTGTATTCCACCGCCCGCACGACCTTAAGAATGGGGCTCTGGATGCGTTCAGAAAAGGTTTTTCTAGAGTAAAGGATGTGGAGTGTGTTGGTGAGGGTATGCCACGCGCAAGTTCAAGGGAGGAATGGCAGCCAATCATGCAGTTCTGGAGTGAAGTCCTCGGAAGGCGTCCTGCGGATGGTCTGTATGAAGTTAGGACAGGAGTGGAGAGTTAAGAGCACTAAAATTCGTAAAATCGCTTGTGTATTGAAACGTTACTTGCAGAACAATTGTATGGATATAATATAGGTCCAAGTGAGACTATCTTTTCATACGAATATTGTCACGATGATCCTTTATATATTGTTCGTAAGCTGCATGAGCATCATCGATGAGATCGGTCAAAAACTTATTCTCTCTCTCGTCATGTAGCTTCAATTCAGAACCATACACGAATTGCATATTCTGCTCCTGGATATTTTGCGCAAGACACGCAGACCAGGCAGCCCATGGTCTTGGCTTGATGGGTACAAGCTCTTGGAGGATCTCCTTCGCCGGCGTGCGAGACTCCCAGCAGAGTGCTAGGCATGCCAATACTGCAGCAGATGCTCTAGATCTCGCCTCGTACGTTTTCACCTCCGGCGTGTTCAATAGGGCGAAGAGGGCATTTGACCGTATATCATCTTCCTTTGCTGATAGATACAGGTTGCATGCCCCGGACACTAGGAGCGATAGCAGGAACATGAGTTGTCCTGCCAGCGACGCGAACGGCATAAAGATCAGCTGTAGGGCGACCTGCAGCGACACTAAGAATGCGCAAAGAAGGAGCATGCAACCGCCTCCTTTGAGTTTCAGGCGCAGTTTTCCCTTTGTCACAGCGTTTACGTCTTCCTCGTTCCCTCTCAGGATAACGATGTGGCTATCTGACAATAGCATGCCATCGCCGGGTGGAACTCCACTTGCTGGTTTGAGCTCAGGCTGTCCACCTAGCGCGACCTTCCCAGTGCTCAGGATGAAAGAAGCGATTCCAGAGCAGATTATCCCAAGTAGAATCATCGTGAAGGCCAGCCAGTCCTCTATACTTGCGCAAAAAGCACAAGCCACGATGCTGGTGGCGGTAGGGATTATGGGTATGGAGGAATTACGAGAACTTCTAGGACGAAGCGTGTCATTTCCGGTCGGAATGCTCTTCTTGAAGTCCACGATCGTCACCTTCGTCGGTGACGGACTGCCCCTCAGACCAACCACTACTGGTTCACATTCCTTTCCTCTCCAGTTGCCGTGAACCAGCATGTCCGCAAGATGGCAAGTCTGCGACATGACAGTTCCTGACCGCGACGCGATGTACTTAGGCCCTTTCCTGCCACTTATTCCGATAGATACCGCGAGTCTCTCGGAATACTCGGAGGAGGCGGAAGTCTGAAACAGAGTCCTAACCAGCTCCCACACAATCGCATGGCATCCGGGTGTGTTGTACCATCCATGCCATAGCTGACCATACAGTGGCCGTAATGCGAGTGCAGATACCGCTGAATTTCCTCCAATAAAAATGGCTATCCCGGATGCAATATCGAGGTCGGGATGCGACGGCAACCGCGGAGGAGGGAAGAGACTGGTGATGAAATCGATAGTAGGCGATGTATCGAAAGGCATGCTTTAGTAGCGGGATGGAAAATGGAGAAAAATGTTCAGCTATCTCACCTTTAAGCATTCTCCATGGTTTCGAGGACCCTTGATCATTTATGTGGTCACTGGGCAGTGGGCACTGGTTCGAGGTGGATAAGTTCCCCGAATTTCAGCCTTCCAGTCCAGAATTACTGGTGAGACATCCTATGGCAGCGTGTAGTGGGACCACTAGGGTTGGTCCCGAGTATCACAGTTCCTATACATTCTACAGCACTACAACAGAGAGCTACTATCAAGGGTACTGCCGTGGGCACTCTGCAGTCCATGTGATCCGATTTTCTAAGCACGTAAGTTACGACCTTGTGACGGAACCAATCCTTCCTGTCCAAAATGAGGCACACGAGTTATTTGTATACCGTACTTATACATTGTAAGTCGTGACACCGGTTACATGTGATGCTGTATTGATAAATTAAAATTACGATGAATGGAACTGTGTACCTCTGAAATCAACAGTCGGCTGTGATAGTTACGACATATTCAACGTCAAGCTCATGCCTAACGTTACAAGTGCGAGCCTTTCCCTTCCGGACGTCCACCTCAATCTGCTTGTCTGGACCCGTCTCATTGATCAACAGATCAGCCCTGCTATCCTTGATGCCACGTATATTAATACCACAGTGTCGAATTATAGCACACACAGGACACTCAGTGCGAGTCCTACGCAGCAGTCCAGGATTAAGGGTTGTACGTCTCCGTGAATTGCTGTTGCTACGTCCGACGGAGGAAGGCCTGGTAGGAGACAGCGAAGAAGGAGAAATAGGTTCTGCGCGACTCTCCGAGCCGGATTGTGTGGAGATAGGGGAAGACGTGATAACGGAAATAGGCTCAGCGTCGTTGTTGGATGGTTCGGAAGTAAGGGGAGACGTAAGAAGAGAGGGAATATGGTCGGTTCCATTGCGACATTGACGCGGCCAAGTGTCAACAAATTGGTGCAGGCCAGGTTGGGTAAGGAGGTGCATCCAAGGGTGGCGATTTTCGATTCCAATGAGAAGAACTGTCACTTCGCCACCCTGGTGTTGATAGTAAATGCAGCTACACTGCGTGTTGTTTGAAAGTTCAATTGGAGTGTCGGGACAAAGAAATTGGCGGCCACCTCCCTGACCATCATGGCCTTCTGGATCAGGGCATACATAGTAGCCGCAACGATCCCAAATAGGATCTATAGACCGCAAAGTAAAGAAATGACGTCGAGGAACAGTTGGTGGTGGGTGGTAGTCGATCACCATGCGTATATCCTTCAGCACAAGGCCGTCAAGATCTCTTCGCTCAAGTTGTCGCAGCTTTGTTGGCGCGGTGCGAAGAAAACTATTGGAAGTGGATGTTTCGTGCAAGTAAATTCCGTAGGGCAACTTCTGATCTTCGCTTTTGCATTTCAAAACGGCGAGCCACGAGTCTCCCTCCCGCTTCATAGGAAGAGTAATGTGGATGCCATCATTCTGAATGGCATAGCCTTGCTCTAAGTTCGGCCGTTTACGAAAGTGGCTGCGCCACCCCACAGTCTGAAGCAGACAGCGAAGAAATGACGAGTGATCGATATTGACGAGCGGAGAGGGGGATTCCCATAAGAAAACATCTGGCGCAGATGCCAACGAACCGCGCTGTCTGGAAGGGTGAGGATAGTCCAGTGAGTCGTGCCAGGCAAAGATGGTTTGATCATCAGAGGATTGCATGATCTCGAGCTGCAGGCGCCTGAAAGCTTTCTCTCCTTCTCCGTAAATGATAGGCATGTGGATTCCAAATATCCCCATGAGTGAATATGCTCTGTCCTCAATTTTCTGTGTCTTTCGTCCTACTGCCCATGACATCCTCTCGGCAATGCTGGGTGAGCACGGGGTACCCAAAAGAATCTCTTTGCGGATGCGGGTAATTTCATGCAGAGGGGATACCCATGTCGCCTTACTCCCAATCCTCGACCAGTCCCTCGCAAAAAAGTAGACATTATCGGGGGCGAGAAGCTCTTGTAAGGTCCATCCTCTTTTGAACCAATCAGCTCCGTTGAGAGCTGATATGAGGTCGCGCTGAGCGATATCGTGATCGACATCGTGCAAGTAAACGTAGCACACAGCAGAGTCCTTGTACCACGCGTACATGGAATTGATGGCCTCTGATAGCTCAGCGCTGCTATTTTTGTCAATGCAGCAGGTGTCGATCCAGATATACTTAAGACCATCCTGCAAAGCTCGGTCACATGCTCCCTTGAGTTTCATGAAGCCTTCTTTCCTGCGGACGTCTGGGTGGAAAGTGTGCTTCTTAAAATAATCGGTAAATAATGCTACTTATAGTTGAATAATGTCACATACGGCATGATGACTATGAGAGCCCTCGCTAGGGAGAACCTGCCTGCGCTGCAAGTCCTGGAAGGAGACTTCTTCACTTGGGTTGGCGAGCCACCGGTGAGACAAGATAGCATAAGGTGGCACACTTTCAGGTGTTTCTATCCAGCGTAATTCCTCGGTATGTAGCAGACGCATTGATTTCTTCGTCCTACGCGCTGTTCGGTAATCCCTGAGTCTTGCCTTAGATTACGCGGATTTGCGGTCGGATGGGACAGGTGGTCAACAAAACCCATATGATGGACCTTTTGACGAGCAATGTGGGGCTTGGCAGGGAGGAAAACTATTTCTCAACGTTTGGGGACTCGAGGGTATATTAAGGTTCCAAGCGCTCGTTCACAAAAGCAGTGTCTTCGGATGCTGTGCCAATTCTGCTCGAGTGCGGCACATGAACACTGACTTATCAACGGTATGACAACGATTTGAAAGCATCAACCGCCGCCGTAATATGGTTTCGGCACATCAGACTTACATACATGGCTTTTCTGTGACTGATTAGCACTGATATGGTAATGAGATTCCAACACGTATGTCCTATATACGATGATGTTAGCTTTTCGAGGATACGTCAACGAGAACCTACCAAGTCAGTATCGACGTCGCAACGTATGGTAGAGGCAAGGAATTATATTTGTTCTGGGAGACAGATCGGCCGTAGTAGACCGTTTGGGTTAGGTATCAACTGAGTTTTTGCTTCATCACCAGCGTCGTCTATTATTCGCAAAGATTGCCTGCACAGAGATACGGAAGTGCAACGCCCGAACAGGTGGCAACTGTGTGAGAGACATCAAACTCGAACCGAATACGTCCTGCACTTCAGGCTGAAGCAAATCGAATACAGCTGAATTCGCATCGCGAAAAACGCACACAAAGTCAAAATATCATCTATCATGTCTCCTTCACCGCCTCCAGCATATCTGCTCTCGCTCGTGCGTGTGGATCTAGTTCTTCTGGCGTGGGCAGTTCGATATGCGTATCGATCCATGCAAGCGCCCAAGCGCCATTTCCCGCTTTTGTTCCTCGAAGCAGCCTCCGCTGTGCAATCTGTTCCCAGCGGTAGCGAGTAGGCTGTGTGTCCGCGCGATCTAGAGAAAGGATAGAAATTGAGTGCAAGCAGCGATAGAAGAATATACATACAATGCACCAGTCCCGTGTGTGGCTCATACACGCCAAGCGGATACTGTGACTCTTCCGCTCTCGCTCTCTTCCTCTCTACACCTTCCAGTTCCTCGGTTGCTGCACGTTTCTCCTCCCCTTCACCCACCTGCACTTCCTTCCCCTTCCCTTTATCTACTCTATCCCCAAGGATTCCCCCACATGCGACCCTTGCTTCCCTCCTCATCCGCGACCACTCATCTCCAGCCTCTCCAACACGCCTTCCGGCCTCCCACATCCAGTTATCTGCAGTAAGTCCATCCCTTGACAACACTGATTTGCGCACCGCACTATGCGGTCCGTCACTGAACGGTCCCCAGCCGGGACCGCCAAAAATGGTCGTAGGCCCCCCTGCGCGATATATCCCCGACGCTGTCGTGGATGTGGGCTGCGGGCCCAAGGGGGCAGATTGGGAAGAGGCAGCCAGGGGGTCTGGCAGCTCGCCGACGGGGTCGTCTGGCTTGAGGCCTTTTTCTGTGATCTCAGCGAGAACTTTCGATTCATAGTAGTCATCCGTGACCCAGCGGCCCTCTATTAAATTCTTAGCCGTTTTGATTTCAAAGGAAGAGTATGAGCGCACCCAGAATCATCTTTGCTCCATGAAGTTTATATGCACTGCGTGCGGTGACGAGGGTGACGCTGCGCGTTTTAAGGTGTGCACCAAGCTTCCCTGCGGAGATGAGAAACTCCTTTTCAGGCTGTGTGGCAGAGAGCTTGAGCGCGAGAGGATTGCGCCGGAAGAAATACAGAGAGTCACGAAACCCTGACGCACGCGCGGCGTCGATGGCGAGCATGTACTGCCGACTCGGATGTCGCTGTGGTAGCACGAAGGTGTGACATTTGAGCTTACGACCTAGATTGTCCACGTCGTTCATGTTCAACAAGAATCGAGATATTCATGAGTCGCCGCCATGAGAGTATAAACTAAGCAGGTACGCACCTCCAAGCAGATTGCCATCCACATCGATCTTCTCGTCACCTTTCTCGTCCGGATCCGTGACAAACTCATCGCCCTCGATAAAGTACAGCTTCCCTCCAACTCGCATGAATGGTCGACCATCCTGCTCTCCTTCCTCTGCTTCTGCCTCGTCACCATCTTCGCCGTCGCGCTTCGGTAGGCGAATAGTGAGCCCCCCGCGACCTCGCCCTCGCCCTCGTCCACGCCCTCTCCCGCGTCCTCTTGCACGGCTTGGACCAGAGGGTGCGGCACCGCGACCTCTTCCACGTGGACGTCCACGGGGTCGGGGGAACGGTCGTGACTCACCACCCTCAAGCACAGTTTCCTCCACTCCGCTGCCTTCACCCTCAACCTCACCTTCCTCAGGCTCTTCATCGCCAGGCTCCTCATCGCCAAGGACACCTTCTGAATCCTCTCTCTTAGTCTGCACTTCGCCTTCCTCGATGACGTCGTCGTCTTCGTCCAAGACAGAGGGTGTTGCTGGTGTTTGCGCGAGGCGCGGTTTTAGGATAATCTTTGGGGTGGATGTAGATGCTGCAGTGTTAGCACGCTTCATGGTCGGTCGAGACAAGCATAGAAGAGAACAATGAACGATTTTGATTGGCCGCTTGCAAGCTACAAGTTACATAATCATGATCGACACCATGGTCCAAATGGACATGCTGGATATCAAAGTTTCAGTAAGTCCTTATCATCACTTACTTACAACAACAAGAATGCGACAGTAAGTAGTGAAAGCACCCCCTGGAAGTGGGGCGACAAGAGTGATATTTGATATCAACCGAAATCGTAGAGGAGCGTCAAGTTAGGAAGAGCGAAGATGTTGACGTGCCATACTCGCTAGCGGTCCCCTTTTGTGAGAGATTTATCTACTACGCTAGCGCAAGTAAGAAGCACTGGATCGGCGCGAACGAGACAGCGATACGTTGAACACGGAAAATGCTCGTCATTTAGTACTACAGTCGACGAGACTATAAATTCACCACAGTCGAGTGCTAAAATATTCTTCAAACACGCCTCGTTCAACGATATTTCATCTCCATATTAAAATCCTGACTGAGCTGGCTATCACTCAGATTGTACAAGAATCACGGTAGAGCTTGGTGCGTTGACAGTATCTTCGTTGCATTATGAATGTCATGACGACGATGATGATTTCCCTCCAGCTCGAGAAATTTCGGTTTCCTAGAGACAAAGCACGGGCTGCGGAGCAGAACACACCTGGGAGGCTGTAATACCTTGGAATCCTGAGATACCTTAGAAGTTGGGAATATTCCGTTGGGGAAACAATTACTTACATTGAAGTACCCGCCATCATGGAGAATTCTTTCTTATCGTTTGATTTTCATAAGCATAATAGTCATACCGGAGGGTGGCTCGTTTGGTATATACATCATCAATGCATCACTCACCACGCCAGCCATTGCGATCATGCTAACAGAAGACCGCACTTGCTCTAATCTCCTCTACCTTATGAAGGAAAGAGGAGAATCGTTCCTTATTATGCACGGTTCTACTAGTAGCGAACTTAAATGCACTGGCCTCTCAGTAATATCAACAAATTCTAGAGACTGTCTAGTGTTGGTTTGGTTCTACGTGATGGATTACTAGTGGTCGTCGATTCGAGTTGGAGTACAAAAGCCACTCGCCTTTCCGGTAGTTACATGAACAAATCACGGCGCGTTGTTTGACGGTTCATCACCGCTCGGGAAGCTTGTGATGCACTTTCACTCTGAGTGGGCGATCTGATCGTTAACTACCACGACCCTCGGTCAGACCATCGCGACGCTGGCCGAGGATGGACGCTCTGCGGCAGAGCCAGCCTAGTCTAGTGAGATGCTCGGATGCGGCAAGCTGTTGGGCAGGATTTAATTGGAGTCTAAATAATTAACACCCTGTCAGCCACGCATAGGGAAGAAGTGCAACCGTCGATGTCAAGTAGCGTGTCGCGAGGGCGGCGGGTAGTACAGGAAATCAACGACACAAGAGCCCAGCAGGCGCTTCCTTGGACCTTGTGGTGCTGCACTGAACAAGTACAAGTACTGAAGGTGAGGTTCGAGGTTCAAGCAGTGCAACATATGTATACTACTCATTCACAAAACCTGCGAGTTCATTAAGAATGCAAAACCAATGGGAGAAAGCGATGTTTGATTCATTTGGTCAAGATTACAGATGTCAATTCACGACCCAACAGCACCCCCAGCAGCATGTCCAGCTGAGAAGAATCCGTCTCACTCCAACCTTGGTTTGGCTTGTGGATGAATGAGATCGGCGCGAGACCTGCCCAACGTTAGCGTACCCGCAGAATTTGTTGGGGCGACACCGATGGCGGCACAGGCTCACTCTGTTTAGTCGGTTACTCTGTAGAATCGGTTTGATCAGAGCTGAACGGAAAGCGTATGGAATAAATACGAACTGGAACGGGCTCTCATCTTTCTGCGCTTGCGTCTGAGTCTGCGGGAACGCTTTTTCTTCCACTTCTCTCTCATTCTGTGGATGTGCAAGAGTTGAATTCATGAATATGCAATAATATCTCGATGGCCAAGAATAACTTACCTGTTCGACGATGGAAGTGAATGTAGAGAACGTTGGGAGCATGGAGTATTATGATTGGGGGCTTGATGGTACTGTACAGCTGCTTACCTCAGCCATTCTCACAACGTCATACTAGTAGCTATACAGAAATAAAGATAGCTCGTAGCGTAGTGTGCTCCTCTTGTAAATTCGGCATATCGGAAAAATAGGTGTTCTCCTCACGACACACTTGCTCTTCGTCACGAGGCGCCTGGCGCCTCCCTATTCCTTTGTCCAACTCATATTATTAATTAACTTCTCTTTGACGTCCGGTCTCAGTCACGGCCGAGCGAATGACGCAACGACAAGTGCTCTCCACGATCCCGATACCCTTCTACATTATGGACGTTCTCCCTCACTCGGTAATTCAATTCTTGCATTAGTCTCAGTTACTGCTCGCCAGAAACTACACCACCCTCAGGGCGAGTTCGATTCCTGGACCACACTATATCCTTTATGCTACAGTCGTCTTCCAGTTTAGGCGAAAAACTTCTGAGATGCTTCAGGTGCCCTCTTTTAGCGGCATACCCCGATAGTGTTCTTGACAAAATTTCTTAATGGTTATCGCCTCGGAATCCTGAGAGAATAGCATTGTCCAAATTGTGTCATACTCTCCGGATAAGTAGCACGATTGGCCCCCTACTCCGTACTGTGCAATCCCGTGGCGAGTGCGGATATTCCAGTGGTATTCACATATACAAAACTATTCCAAGTTGATTAGGACAAGGTAATGAAAACTTTGCATGTTCCAAAATTCTATTTTCTTTCCCCAATTATGCAGTGATGACAATGATAGTCCTTTCGTAATACGTTGTCTTGCTCATAATAAGACTCTTGTACATGCTACCTAGTACCATCAAGGTAGGACAACCAGCGTAGCAAAACGGTTCCCTCTGTGCGTAGTACCGACACTACCATGCAGAAGAACCTTCCCTTCCCTCTCCATCCCCAGCTCTGCAGGATATCCATCAATACTTCTCCGATCTTTAATGATTCTTCTACCAGTCGCGTCGCATGCAGATTAAGACCCGTCATGCGCCACTCCTCTTCGAGTCCAACGATATCCGACTACCACATCGTTTCGCTCCCTGTGTCCAGTTCATTGAGGAAGTTCGGGTAGGGTCGTGTCTGGAATGAATTTGATTGCTTCACCCAAACGTGGTCTTGAATTGGCCTTTCGATCCTATTGGGGGTCGTTGGTTTGATCTTTGAAGCTGCATTTCACTGGAGCTTCCTTCTGTTAATGACACAAAGGTATGGGCCGCTTGACACCCTTATGCCTATTCCGCCTATCAAACCAACCCTTCCAAACTAGTCAAGCCGCCACTATCTTCGTGTAGAGTTGGTCGTTCTTGCAACTCTCGAACAAGCATGCTTCCCGGGACAGCTTACTACTACATCTGCCTGGACTTAGTACGAGAGCGATATTCGAAAGGCCTTACTTGACTCGGAGCTGCTTTGTCGTCACCCCATCCCTTCCGAAGTGTTCCCTTGCGTATGAAGTCTCGCTTGAGTACGTGAAGCAAGACTCGGATGTCTTTGCCAGACCGCTATGCCGGGGGTGTTTGGTTTGGTTTGGTTTGATTGCAATCGGAATAGGCTCACCGATAATATTATTTGAATGAAATCATGTTGGACTACACTAGAGCTTAATTTTACAGGTAGGATCCATCTAAGTACTCTTGAAAAATCAAGGAGAGAACCAACTGAAGTTCTCGAGAATGTTGGTTTGTTCCTAATCATCGTTGCAACTCCTTACCATCCCTGCTCTCTGACGTGAACTCGCGAGTACAATCTCATGCATGTAAACGCACTGTACGCAGGATTTCTTTCTTAATACGAAGCTACTACACACAATGAACCATATTCTCTCGCCTAGAAACTCTCGGAACCAACTCAGGA
>PVYE01002406.1:2159-38383 GCA_002995055.1 Rhizopogon rudus | reverse complement strand
ATTTTGGTTCGTCAGAGTTGATGATGCATGTGTCGAACGACGCGCGGTCTAGTAGAGTATGGTCAACTATCCATCAATCAGGCCTCACTCAGTTGAGATTGTTACCTTGTATGTCCATGAGCGACAAGAAATGGAGCGTTTCGGTGGCAAGCACCTCACTTTCATTGAGGTCATGCTCCTTTGCAAGCTGTGAAATGAACATAAGCCAGCGACTCAGGCTCCTCAGAAACACCTTTACCATTTGCCTTGCGTTCACCATGGCTTTGAGACGCCTCTGACCGTCGTCCTCTGGCCGGGCTGCAGCGCCCGTATCTGGGGCATCTTTGATCGGCTCGAAGTCGGAGACGGGGTCAAGCTCCACGTCGTCGTCATCGTACAGTGGCATATAGGATGGTGGGACTGGACCAGCTTTTGTTTTCCCTTTGGTGCTTGCAGAAGCCTTGGACAAAGCTATATTCTTCGCAACTGAACGAGATGATGATGATGCATTGCCGGCGCCATTGCTCCTAAAGGTCAGTTCGACAGCGAGGTCGCCGCTGAGGCATGCGTCTGCTTGCGAACCAAGCTTCAGGTTGAAGGGTAACGTCGTTAGTCCACATACAAAACGAGACAGGACCTTAATCACCTTCAAATAATCATTGGTCCAGCCAGACGCAGAAGCCTCTCGTGCGATCGTAAAGATGTCAGTGTCCATCATCACGCCTATTATGCGATCTCCATCGACACTCTTGCCCACTCCAAACAGGGACAATTGGTCATGTCCACTATCACGAACCTTGGCCTTGTTACGACCCGCAAACACATCTTTGAAATGTCCGACGGGAATCCTATCCATGGAAGCTGTCATCTGTTCAAACAGGCGAATAGCCTGCTGAGCATCCGATGTGTACTGCTGGCGAACAATCATTCCACCTTTGGAACAATTATCACAACCTTTGGGACAAAGATGCGGATCGAAGCGCTCGTTGAAGTGAGCGAGAATCATTGATCGCCGGCAGTCGACCTCGTTGCGACAATATTGGGCCACAGCTCGGATATCTTCGATCTGTCGCTTCTTCTCCTCTGGAGTCCGAGGCGGTCCTTTGTCGTTGCGGTCACTGTTAATCATGTGTAGTCGTGAAACAACGTCCTTATACGCGTAGTCTGCAAGGGTAGAATGCGTCAGATAGCACAAGAAAACCGCCATTCAAACCGCTCACACAGAATGCAATCGGCAGGTTCGCCGTCTCGTCCAGCGCGTCCAGTTTCCTGATAATAGCTGAGATGGTAAGCAATGCTTCAGTAAAACACTATTTGCAGACCCTCGACATACCCATCCATTGACTTCGGTAGCGTTGAGTGGATCACGAAGCGCACTATTCGACATGGTTAGACCAATGATGACGTGTAATAACGACAACACCATACCATCCGGTTTGTCAATTCCCATTCCAAACGCAATCTAAGTCAATGTCAGGACTCAGAATGATGCCATGTTGGAAGCACCATACCGTTGCTACAATTATCTTGCACCTTCCGCATTGCCATTCTTCCTGCGTGGTGCTGCGCTCCTGCGGCTCCATGCCAGCATGATAATGCTTCGCAGATAAACCGTAGTCCTTGCGCAGTTGCTCGGCGAGTTCCTCGCACTCTGCCTTCGAGAAGCCATATACAATGCCAGTATCAGCAGCATGTTGTGATTTGATAAAACCCGCTATTGCCTGAACCGCCTTCTTCTTAGTGGTTGGTTTGGGCTGCACTGCGTAGTAGAGATTTGGACGATTGAATGACTGTACCAGGCAGACAGGATTACGTAAGCCTAATCGAGCATGAATATCTTGGATAGCGGTCTTGTTCGCAGTTGCCGTGAGTGCCATGATAGGTACATCGGGGTACCGATCACGCAACATATGGAGCTCAGCGTACTAAGGATACAACGAATCAATATGCATGCACAGGTCAGTTTATGCACGCTTACAGCATCACGGAAATCCCGTCCCCAACTCTGAATGACGTGTGCTTCATCAATGACGAAGCGCGCAATTTGTTTGTCTTCGTAGAGAGTTGCAAGGATCTCTTGCATTGCATTGCTCTCACGAAGCTTTTCAGGAGTGATGTAACAGATGTCAGGTTTCTGATGACTGCGAAGGCGGCGCATGACATCCCGCGAGTCATCCGCAGACCTCAGAGAAGACATGCAATCGACATTGATGTTCTTCTCCCGCAATGATGCAACTTGATCAGTAATGAGTGCAACAAGCGGAGAGATCACAAATGTGACCCCCTGTGACCTCCCACTCTTGCAAACTGCAGGAAGCTGGTAGCACAAGCTTTTACCTCCACCAGTGGGCATGAGGACAAAGACATCCTTGCCATCAAGAGTAGCATTAATTGCCTCGAGCTGATTTCGCCTGAAAGATGACAGACGAAAGGTGTTCTTTAGAACGTGGATAACCTCAGCATAGTACGGGGTCGACGTATTGTCGAGACGACTGGTAGTTTCGGGGGGAGTGCATGCTGGCGCATCGACAGAATAAGGTGTCAAAGAAGTTGACGGTTGGAATGAAGAACTTGAGGAAGTCGAGGCTAAAGAAGCCAGCTGGAATGTCGAGGGTTCGTCAAGGCCATCCCAGAGGTCATCGCTGTCAGGCGCAGTCATGATCTCCGCAGACACGTCAACGTTGTCTTCTGGCTCGAGGTCGGCTTTTAAAGTAGTAGGTGTGGGGCGTGCAACAGTAATAGCAGTTGTTGCTGGCCTGCCGACGGGGCCAATGTGAGTAAGGCGTTCTTCGATCGCTTCAATGCGACGTTCAAGATGAGCCCTGCATCAACTTAGCAAGGATATCAACACGACAATGGTGCACGAACAGCAAGAATGAGACTTCAAATATATCCAGGGTGTTGTGTCCATGCTCTGATATTAACTTCAGAAGATACTGGCGAAGTTGGCGGTTTCGCCCAAGTATCAGTTCCAAAAAGCCTCGCGATCTCTGAAAAACAAGGATTACGATTACGAGTATTCAAAATGTGAATAAACGCACCGAATCTAGGTCTGAGTTTTTCGCGAGTTGAGTGCTAGGATCAGCATGTGAGGCTTCTGATGACAGCGGTGCGACAAATGGATTGGGACGAGACGAGACGTCAGCATGGTTCGGCGTGTTAACATCTGTGGATACGTCGGGTGTCCATTGTCGAGGAAAGGCGCGACGTTTTCCCTTTGACGATGAAGAACTCGCAGTGAATACGTTTTCCTTGTTGACATATTCGGCCTCCTTGAAACGCTTCAAGGCTGATGGTTGCGCTCCCTCCGGGGCATCTAAGGACTGGCGCTTGCGCGAGGGTATGGGCCCTTCGATTATCTCAAGGGTGGGCTCACGAGATAAATCGATCAGATTGACCCTCGCAGACCCTGTGGGTGGCGTATTGTTCGTCGTCTTCTTTCCAAAATTTGGTGTTGCGAACGACGGAAGCGAAGGACTCGAGCCCGACTCGGACTTTTTGAGATCTGACTCAGATGTATTACTTGACGGCTGGCTTTATATCTGAGAGTTTTACTCACCGGTAGGATTCGAGCGAGAGTGACTCAATGCTCCCAGAGCTGGCTTGAATTTTGAAGACGAAGCCTGAAGACGAGGTTTCACAGCGCGCGAAGAATGGACCGGTCGATTCGGCTTACCTTTGGCAATACGCTACTCGAGACCATGTGCGCGTTGTGGTTAGACTGGATGGTCTTTCTAACGCTGTCGAGATTGTTCTGTGGCCCCGGCATTGTCGATCACGCGTAGTAAGATAAGAATGCGCAAGTGGCAGGCTACTAAGCTGTAAGTATCATCGGTGTGGGTCCCAACCTTGAGTGCCACAGTACGTAAAGACGTGTACTTTGTTTTTGTCCAGTCCTTTGTTGAATACACAGATGATGATTACAATTTCGACATCACGAAATATGAGTACACATAGGGATGACTAGCGAAGGTATAAGACTAATTACAAGCGCCATACGAATATAAGAACGTGATTTCCCTGAGACGAAAAAGAGTGATGAATACAGTATGTAGAGAGGACCCAATAAAGATAGAGCACATGAATGATGACGACGCGACGGGGGGATGGGTTTGAAAATGATTGATCATGCAACCTGACTGGCCAAGGCAGCGTTCATGCGGTGCTCCCGCAACGTCTGGAACTCGAACGAGTCGTAGGTGTGCATGTTGTATTGGGGGATGGAATACATGTCGAGAGACTCATGGGAGGGAATGAATTCAAAAGACTGATGGTCGGCGAGTGCACCTGAGGGGATGGCGATATTGTGTTGACCTTGCAGATTCCATGTCGGACTGTGCTGTGGTGCGCTCAACGACGATACATGTGACGAAGTAGTAACATTCGGAAGTGCCACCAGGGGTTCTGCGGGATATGCAGCCATGCTCGGGACAAAGTATGTGGGTTCATGGTCTGGCTCTGAATAATACCTGGCAACCACCTCCGGGCCCACGTACACGGGTTGGAGATGGTCTTCGGGCATATGATAGAACACAGAATCGTCGAGGGGAAACTCTAGTTCTAGCTGAGGGGATTGGCGGGGATGCGAGTCTTGAGAATACTGTGAGAATTGAGACATTTGGGATCCGTGTGATCCTTCTGAATGAACGACATCGACGCAAAAATCAGGTTGTGGCTGTGTATTTGTGGCTGACACCTCTTCAGGTGACTGATAAGTAGCCGATTGCTTGGTTGGGATGGGCCCGAAGTTGCTCAGGGACTGTGGGTCCTCAAGTTAGTTGCCCTATATAGTGCAGGAATGGAAGGACAAAACTTACGTATTTTGATATAATCTTATCCAGTGCTTGGGGCAGCAACTTCCAATCGAAGACTTTCAGATCTTTCTCAATCTTTCGCGGCTTCGGATCTGGGAAATCCATAATCCGCTGAAAGAACCCTTCAAACCCAGGACGAGACTTGGACACGGTGGTAGGCCGTAGCCCTTCCAGGTTACGTCTGATACGATTCTTTTCCTCCACGACGAACTCTGTCCCGACCAGCCGCTGGAGCAAGTGAATGATGTCAACGGACGTAACGCAGCAAGAATCCGTTTCTTCGCGATAGATACAAGAGATCACAATGTCCTTCGCATCGTACTCGTTTGGCAATATGCGCTCTGCCGAAACGAGAAGTTTATTCCCGTCCTGTAAACGGGAGAAGCGCACAAGGCGCCTTCCAGCTTGCAGTTCTAAATCATCCCAGTTGTAGCAGAAGCTGTCAAGTACAACCATGATCTCGAGCATCGCAGTCTGCGCGCTGTCATCAGACGCGTCGGCAGCTTGCCTCGTGCGCCGAAGGCCTTGAACTTGCGGTTGGGCTTGAGCGCGTGCAGATAATTTGTATGTACGTGATTGGCTGGGTTCTGAATCCGAAGAAGATGCCGGGGTTGAAGGGCGGCTGTATGGCTTGGATCGTCTCCCTGACCGTTCTGACGACTCTGAACGCGGAGCACCGATGATAGACGTCGGTCGGATGATGACCGAACTACTTGACGAGAAGCTAGATGCATGCTTTCGCACCATTGGAACTGGATGACTTTCACGCTCTGTAGGAACATCCGTAGTCAGCACTGCGGTCACGGAATGCTGATCCATTCCTACCTGGCAGCCAATAGGTAAATTCACCGAACGTGACAGAGTCAAGTAAAGTTTTGTCGTCGGTCAAGGCCTGGATCGTCAACGGTAAGTTCGACGATGTAGAATTATGTCGGGCAAAAGGGGGTATCGCGGCCTCGAGCTGCCAATGGCCGTAACCGGGTGGTTCGAGCTCACGGACCTTGGTTCCCACTGCACGTCGGCCCACAACGAGACGGATGTGGGACCCAGCAGCGAGGTCGGCAGTACAGTTGAAGTTCACGACGATGGGAACGTTCTCCTCGCCTTCGGGAGGGGTATAACCCGAGACGTGCAAAATGCCAACAGAGGAAGAAGGGACCCGGGGGAATGAACGGTTGAGCGGTGTAAAGCTCAGGCAGTCGGTAGTCGGGCTCCTGAGGACCTGTGGTTTACCGGTGGAAGTGCTTTGCAGATCCTCAGAATATGCCGGCATAGTTTGTGGGTCCATTCCTACCGAGAGTGAGCTTTTGGCTTGGTTGTGGCGTAGACGATCGCACCTTGCGCTTGTATAACTTAACCTTAGCTCGACAATGTTTCACAATTCGTGAGCGAGATGCGCGGAAGGTCGAAGACGATTCCCAAGCGGCTGACAGATGAAGTCGGAAAGAAAGAGAGGACGAAGAAGGATGAGGAGGATATGGGGGGTGGCTGACTTCAAGTTGCGAACTTGGTTATATTGACACCAGGCAAAATATTGCGACAGCAAAACAAGGGCAAAAAAGGAAGAGGGAATATTTGAGGGCAGATGATCGATGCGGTGGGGATGGAAGCTTGGATATATAGGAGGCGAGGCGAACGTTCTTGTCTGCCGCGAAGATGCAACGTCGGACAATTTCACAATTTTATTGGTATCCGAGCGGTGAGTATTTAAGCTTAAGCTCCAAGCTATAAAAGAGCAGAACGGTGGTGGACTAGCCTATGTGGCGTCGTGGACTCTTACAATGTGATACAATGCACCCAATAATCTCAACTTTCCAGGAATTTTGTGTGGAGTAATTTTGGAACTGGCGGTTTGGTAGCCTCGTTGCTCAGCCATTATGTCCTGCCTTTTTTGTCCCAACAAGAGCAAAATGCTCGATCTACCCCAAAACGCTATCTACCAAATTTGATCCAGTGCCTCGACCTCTTCCTTGGTCTGGTCAACGCCGATCACATGGAAATGACAAGCAAAACTTGGCACCACCAGTAACCATTTGGCTTTTCACCCTCAGAAGGATTGGTCTAGTATATATCCAACGAATGCAATCTTGACCAAAAACTGCCAAAAGCTTCAAGGGATGGCATGAACTGCCGTCACCAGAACTTCCGAAGCAGCGCATCACTTCAAATTACTCAAATGATCGTGGTAAAGAGATCTGGCATAAACTGCTCTCGCGGAGTTTACTCACAGAATCCTATCTTAGGCTATCTTTCTCCCAATTACCGGTCATCCGGGGGTAAGCTTCACAAACAATAGCCAGGCTGCCGACAGCTGTCGATGTATGAGTATGAAAATAGCAAACGAAGACCAGCAGGACAATAGAGTATGTCAGAGTATGACGGGTCCGTTGACAGGGAGGAACCACAGGGTACCATGACCTGGTGCCTAGAGCGCTTTTAACACGTGCTCATTTAGATCTCTGTCGATCAGCACGATCTCTTTGTTGAACATTCCTGTAGTGTATGTTATCCAGTTTTGGGAAATCTTCCTGTTCCATTATACTCGCGCCTCGTGTATGAAGATGCGGCTTAGAGTCATTGTGGTCGACCGGGCCAGCGTCACCCGAGCCTAATCCACATGCGCAATGTGGGGCACATGGCGAAACTGTACCCCAACTCGATCCCATCGTGTTAGCGCTGCAGAGTCAAACTGAAGATAAGGCCAAGGAATTGATAATGGTAGCGCCGCTCGATAACGTACAATCCAATCGGGCATTTTAATTTACCTGACTGTACGAAATGATTGTGCAGGTCAACACTAGTACTTGCGCAAGGAAAAATCAAGGAAAACACAAAGGAAAAATAAAGTGGGGCAACATAGATCCACGGCACCGAGTCAAGCGTAGCCTATGGAACCGAGCTAATCCAAGAATATCCTTTGTCATGAAATCGATAACGCACCAACAAGCAAACTTAAGTTCAAAGTTCATTGACTCAAATATTTGAATGTCGAGGGACACCCCACACAATGGAACCATTCGCCCACAATATACAAGCATTCACCCTCAGCTATACATACATGTAACATGACGCGACTCCCAATGTCCATCTGGATGATCCGCGGCACCCTGATTTGTGACGCTCCGAAGGTTTGGATCAATGAGATGCTCCGTTGATCTAGAAATCCATAGTCGCCCAGCTGGAGGCACATGACCCTCCGCCGAGAGTACTCGTTCGCAACTGGTACACTGATCAACAAAAAGTCCTTGATAAGATACCAGAAGATGCTTGAACAAACGGTCAGCAGATCAGAAAAAAAAATAAAGTTTAAATGCTTACAATAAGCGTCTGAAGAGGGACTTGAGGATGCGACTGAACCATTTTTGCAACATGCTGAGACAGTGCTTGAAAAGCGAGATAGTCTGATTGCATGTGCGGCAATTTCTATTCAAGAGTAGAAAGACACATTGTAGCCACATATCAGAAGAAAGGATGAAAAGAGCTAGCTTATCCATACATACCATCTCTCTGGGACCAAACACAGTTACGCTCTCTACCAGGAGAGGATCTTCGAAGCGATCAAACACGAGGGAGACATAAGCCGTAAGTACATCCTCGATAGTAAATCGCAAGACAACGGGACTAGGCAAATTCGGTCGGGAACCATTCATGGCTTGATCGAATTGTGGCGGGCGTGTCCTGGACCACATGTATAGTCTGCATTTTGGCTGGAAAGATTCACCGATGTGCGGAATTCCCGGTAGCTTTGAATCACCAAAACCACCTTTATTAAATTCTCGAACGTATTCTACCAGCCCTTCGGCGCGCAATGAAAGAGGCCCATCCTCGGACGGTGGGAATGATGAAGAAGTTCGCGGTGGCGGCGGAATGTAAGGCTGAGGCGAGCCGACTGGAGAAAGTGGCTGCCTAAATGGATGTAAGGTCAATCTATGACATTCGGCCGGCACATGGATGGTGTGTGCTCACTTCCGCTGCTTGCCAATATCTCTCTGGAGTGACAAGTCAAGGTCACTTTTGTCTGCGTCTTCACTCTCGCGGGCAAACGTCAGCGCTTCTTGTACCTTTTCAGAGCACAGGGCTTCAGCTATGGATTTTAGCGTGCGGAAGTCCTGCGCAGGGGTAGTGTGGAAAGTAGCTGCAAAGTCGTGGTCGGCTGTGTCGAATGGGGAATGAAACTCTGGGGCATGGGACAGCGAGGACCCAGATGGCGGCCGCAACAACAACGAAGGGATACACCGGACGGACTCAAGACGAGTATAGAAGTCTATAAGTGCCTGGATATGGTCATGGGTGGTAGGATTCGAGGCTGTTACCACAGCAGATGTAGTATCCATCGTCTTCGTTCTCCTGACAATCTGGGTCTGGCGTACTATGAAGTGGTGGCAGTGGTGGCTGTGTCATCACAAAATAACTTTACCCAAGGCGAGTGTAGTTCCCCTAGGCAGACCTTATAGACGAAGGAAGATAGTCATTTCTTCTAATAAGGCGAGTGTATAGGGAAGCGTTGGAGGCCAGTGCTTTCATGAACGTGATCGCAGGAGTTGCAAACATTTGTCGCTCCAAAGGATTTGCTCGGATCAGCAAAAATCAAAATCTGCACTAGTAACACCATTGACTAAGAGTTTAGCGTCATCTTTTATAGATTCTTACTGACTAGGCTTGGACAGTACTAGACCGATATTAATTCAACAGTCTCCCTACATACTAGATTACATCGATTCATCTAACGACAAAGATCTCGGCGGTCATGGCAATAGCCCTGGCATCGTGGCGCATATGACGTCTAGTACACCTTTAATACACCTTTTCAGTTCGCGGTGCCACTGACACCCTCAATGGCAATTGAACCCCATTCTCAACTTCGCCTTCCACTGTTGGAGCCATCACCATGCAAGCCTCGCGGCGGATCCGTTCGGACTTTTCAGTTAGTGCGAATTCAAACTTTCCGACTACGTCCATAAGAAAGGCTTGCATTTCGATCAGTCTGTGTGCATAATAAGCTCAGTCCATCGCTGTCAAATGACTCATAAACGACTCACGCGAATCGCCATCCCAGGCAAGCCCTCACTCCCCCGGAGAATGTCATACTGAAAAGAAATTTGGGGTTCATCCGAGTTGCAGTGGAGGAGACGAACACCTACAGGTTGGAGTACACTCCTAGTGGCGTAGTCTTCTTTTCTTTTGCTGCCCCATTGAGCCATCTTTCCGGGTTGAACTCGTGTGCATCTTCGCCCCAGAGGTCCTTGTTTCTGCCAGAAATAAACGGTAACGAGAAGATGTCGGCACCATATGGAACCTCCTACCGATTGTACGCTCCAATCGATACAACAATCCGTGTACCCTTCGGGACCGGTAACTCATGGATGACTTCCCCGAAGCGCGTAGTGATTGGCTGTGACAGCGGAAGGACGTCATCTTGGCTGGCGTACCGGTAGATGTGGTACCCCACAGGGCAAAACCTCTGAATCTCCTGAAACGACAAAACAGCGTCATAATAACCCAGATAGTGCTTACACGACATCACGCACTTTCATAACGGCGGCGGTGTATGGCATGTCATCAAAGTCAGCGACTGTGAACTCAGCATCCCCGCGTCTGTGTATGGCGGCTTCTGTTTCCCTGATCTCTGCTCGAAGGCGAGATTGGATCTCAGGATGCCTAGCTAGCTCGAGCAACCCCCAACTAATAGTGGTCGAAGTCGTCTCATGACCTCCGAAGATGATAGTACTGTGTCATTACAGCAATCAGCGATCGATGAGTTGTTTACGAAACGTGTTGTGTGCCCACCGCATCTGTCCAATCAGTTCTTCTTCTGTCAGCTTTGCCTTCGCATCTGTATCCATATTGGCTTTGACTGTGCTTTTATCAGTTTCGCTAGATGTGAATGAGACTGCGCACCCACCAAGCAAACTAAATACATCTCGGCTGCCCTTGCCCTGCAATAGCACCTCCGCCTTGTCTTTCACCATTTGCCTCGCAACTGACGTTGCTAAGCTGCCTACCTCGCGCATGCGCACAATGCGTGGGTTTTTGCTTTTCTTCATGAGGTATTCAAGAATCCGAGATGGGATGTACCTTGACACCCCCCGAAAGAATATTTCGCTGTCTGACTGAGACCCGAATATGTCAGCCCTATGAAGATATTAATCGACGGAAACCCGGATGCTTGGAAAAAGTCAAGACTGACAAAAAATTGCTGTATGCGCGTCCAAGAGCGTTTTCATTGTTGTCGATGCAGCCGAAGTGGACATCAAAACCAGCTGAAGGAAGTGAGAAAAAAGGTAACTGTGTACGCGCATAGTCTTACCTTCCCCGATAGCATCCATGGTTGCACGAGAAAGCCAGGGAGACATATCGAGTACTGCTGACTGCTCCTGAGAGTTACTGATTATATCCATCCATTTGTTACTCATCTACGAGAAATAGCATTGTTCATGAGTGTTGAGAGAGTACCGAGTGACTTCAGTACCTACAGATTCTGCACAGCCCTTGAATAATGGAAAGAAGGCTTTGGACTCCGGTCCACCGAATCCGGGGAGCATCACTTTCCGGTGTCGTTTGTGAACCTCGCCTTTGGAAAAAATAAATAACCGACAATCCAAAATTTTGAGTTCTCGTGGTCAAAACCTACCATCTGCCGAACTAATTCCCTCTCCATGTAGCATCCTTGAGAGGACGAGGTGATCACGTTGTTTGGGGAACCGATAGCCTGCCTTTCCAAAGATGTACCGCAAGGCAGCGGGGTCAGTAATCATTAATTGATCTTCCTGTGAGTTAGCGAATCAGAAAATATATGTTTTATATGTGAATGTCATTACATACGCCGAACAGGCCCTTGAAGCGGACGACATTCCCGTACTGAGCTTGCCACTTGAAGTCAGCCTCTGCTACCTGTCCTCGGTAGAGCTCCTTCGTGTTCCCTGATGGTCGGCATCAGCAATGGAGAGAACCAGTAAATGGGCATGTATATACCCATAATGAATGAGGCAGACTCTGGGCCGGGAACATCTGCTAAAGAGATACAAGTGTATCGACGGTACACCCTATAGGCAATCACGATAGCCGCAAAACCAGCAGCGGCAAAGACAGGATACATGATGGTTGTAAAACTCGTGAAAAACTTGACGGCATAGGAAGCCAGCCTTATCAGTCTCTCTGGATGACAACCAAGGGTATGTATGATACACACTCATACGTGCTCCAAGGGCCCGAACAGGGCCCGAATGGTGCATTAGATGAAATTGGTTTCTGGAAGTTGATTATTCCTATAGCCTCTTTAGATATCCAGGGGTGCCGATGCGCATCGCACTGCAAGGGGAAGGTGATACCAGCACTTTAGTACACCCGACGTCTGCGTCTGAATCTTTAGGTAGCAGTTTAGCTCCAGCTCTCGGGAAATTGGAATTGGTTAGCTGGCAGGACCTGAAACCAACAAGTGTATGACCTGTCTTTCCGTCAGGTGCTCCGGAGGGAATAAAGTCATGAGCATTGCTAAGTATGTAGTCGAGGTCTATGGTTCATTGTCAAATTTCAACGCCATCATTTGAACGTCATCTTCTCGTATTCACAATTCTTCCCGATTGAGCCTTGAGATGGTTGGCTGCCGTTGGCATGACGGGCACGCCGTGTTAGAGAGCTCGCCGTCTCCCACGGTGAACGGGCCGGTCCGAAGCATGCAGTGCAACACCCGTTGTACTGGAACGCGGTGACCGGGACATGGGGAAGTTGGTGTGGCACTGTACACTATGACACATGTAGTCTCCAGTGCAAGAGGGGGATCGAACATAAGGGAGCCTCAACTTTACATAAGCGTTTCAACCTTAATTTCAGCCATCTGAACCTTCGAGCAAAGCGTTCTGAGTTACTCGATACTCAGCGGCCTCAGATGTTCATAGAATCGTTTGTTGGATACCGAAGTTTGTCCAGGTTGATGTCATGAACTTTAGTTTTACCCACCTCTTGCTCCAGTGACCTATGTAATACATATGAGACAGTCTTATGTGCCACCAGGCCTCAGGGACTACATATGCGTACTAACTGATCCTGGCTAGACATTCACGAATTTCACGCATTAATATCGTAAAAGGTTTACACGCCATCAGCACATCATATACATACTATGCTAATTCTATTCATTCAACTCGCCACCCCGATGCTCGCCAGCCCACACCAACCTCCCTGTCTCTTCAATTGACCCACGAGGCAGCAAGCGAAGTACGAGTCTTGACGCGCGAAGAATCGATGACAATCATTCAAGCCGTCCAACAACTCTTTAACTATGGCACCCATTTCTGAGCCTTCCGCCATCTGCTTCTGATCATAAAGTCCCTCCATCTGGACTATCTGCATGAGAACATCCGATACCGACGATCACCAATTGTCATCAATGACAGCGTTTCTTATCTACCAATACTCACCTCAGCGTCAGCCCATGCAACCAGCCCCAATTTGTTCAATATCTCCTTTTCATGGTTTCTTTGATAGTTTCCTTCCCCTAGCCATATACCAACATCTGCAAATTCATCGCTTTCGCTGGCTTGTCCCGCAACGAAGCTTCCGTAACAGTGAGATTCTGCAGTGTGCTGCGCTACGCGAACGAGCTTTCCGAGGTAATCAGTGATGTCTAGTGGAGCAATTTCTGTGTCGCTAGGAGCAATCGACAGTGATTCTGGCAGGAAAATAGGGGGGTTATAATGGACGAGATCCTCTGCATTGGTGCTGAGAAAAAGAGCTTGCAGCGTTCTCAAGGTAGCTTCTGGCACTGATATGTTTCGTCCCTTCATGATGGTGCTCGCATCTTGTTGGAGCATGTGTGCATCGAGCTTGATGGTGGTCATATGGGTGGCAATGTGCAATGGCACAAGTTTAATGTCGTAGTAAAAAAGGAAAGACTATCTTCATTCGTAGTTGAATCGTGGTGGAGTCAAGACAAACTTATGACATAGTCTTGCTATTCGGAAAACTCGTTGTCTGATATGGTAGCAAACTTATGCGAATTATATCAGTAACTACGATTTATTCGCAGCCAGTGATGGGCGCATTGCGTGTCGTCTAAATCTCGTTTAATGCATAATGAATTTAGAGTAGTGCAAATCATTGCAAGAGTGCTTTGGCGTTCCTTCGATTAGCCTGGGTGACAGTGTGCCCGTTGGAGGTTCCAGGTCGTGGACTCATGAAGTGCGGTGAGATTTTGTTCCCAGATCGGATCAGTCTCGATGGCACCTTCCAAGATTTGAGCCTCTTGATAGTCTGTGATGTAGGCCCGCAGCTTCGGAGTGAATTTGGCTGTGGCGCGACTGCCGTTGCTGAATTGTGTACTTGAGTTGTCTGGAGAACGAATATAACAGACCCCACATCCTTGAAGTAGAGCGCTGGCTTAGGTATCATCTCTCCTGGCGGTATAAAACCTATAATTGGATATTACACAGAGATAGAAGAAATAAATAAAAAGGTGGTGGTTACACACCGAGCGCAATGTCCTGGATTTCACCAGTCTCGTTTACGGCCTCCATGTAGCCATGTCCAGGTAGTGCATGAGTTATTCGTGAGGTGTCATAGATAAATGCATACGAAAGCCACGCTTACGGAGAAATGGAAGACTCATGCGCATGTATCAGGATGGTAGTTTCCTGGTCCTGCAGGACGACTTGCATTCGTGCTCGGAATAGCAGAAGAGAGAGGAGATGCTCACCTTGATCTTTACGCAGATAGAAGTTCTACTATGTTTCCATTCTCGACTAGTAGTATCGAGGAGGCAAGTCTACATATGGAATAAGTCGGTTTATGAACACGATGTGAATTTATTGCTCAGCATGGACTAGTTGGCTCGCGTAACTCGTACGCATGCCATACGAGCCTGACACGAGGGTCATGGGTAAGTTGCAATCGAGCAGCAAGGATGAAGGACAGCAGTACCCACCCGAGTGACGACCCTGAAATATTGCAAGGTGTCTTAAATTTATCAGGGGCGAAAGCTAGGGTCCTTACCTCCAAACTACGGGCGAGAAATATTGTCGTAGATGCCATTCATGCTACTAGTATTGAAAGTGAGCAGGAGCATAGCTTCCTTTCCAAGGTCTTCCCTGCGAGACATTCAGATGAGGATAGCGCAAAGACACTCACGTCTGAAAGGTGTCTGACGCAGGCGTGTGACATAAATAAATTGCTCGAGATTGGAAAATAAAAGGTGCGGTTGAATTTGAGTGGGTGCTGCAGGGTCCTTTACATGCCTCGGATTAAGTAGAATATACCTAGCTTGCTATACAGCCAAGGTTCTTCTTGATGAGTTTTCTGCGCTTTCGTACATTCGGTGGTTTGTGTCATCCACCCGCAGCATAACCACGTGACGAGGTATAGCTCAGCTTGCTCTTCATTTGATCATTACCACCATTTTTACACAGAGTTGCATTGCTTTTCATTGTATGCTTCGCCTTACCAAAAAGAATGTCGCGATGAACAGGTTCGTGCCCTCCAGTAGACTTAGTGGCATACTGACATCGGTGATTTTGTTGTTTACCTTCAGCTTCCCACTACGACAACTACAATTAGTGCTTTCGGGCCAACATCCCGCTTCTGGTAGATCACAGCTGGTTTCTCGACATGCAAGGGTTGCATGGACAGTTTTAGCACGATCTGCATCCACTACTACTTCTTCCTCAAATGCCAAGTCTAGTCATGCCTCAAATTTACCACCTTCTGCTGTATCGCCTCGCAAGCATCGGGTGGAGCTCAAGCCTGGCCCATTGAAAAATCCTTCGCCATCAAGCACGACACCCCGACCCCACTCAACGTCCCCGAAGCAGACACAACCTTCCTTTCCACCATTTCGTCAATCTCCGAGACCAAGCATACCAGATCCTGTTCCTTCTGCAATAGAGCTGGCAAAGCAAGACATAGCAGATGCGACCGCTCAAGGGGTCCTTCGTCCAGCTCCCCAAGATGCTGGTACCATCAAGCGTTTCACTCATCAAGCCATCGAACTCTTTGTCTGTGTTCAAACTTATCAGCGCGTTCGCAACCCTAATTCCTTTTGGCCCCCATAGAAATTTTATTTCCGAGGCCTGAAGGCTATAAACACACACCGTAAACAGGCAGCAGCAATTCGTTCCCGCGTAGCTACAGGCGGTCCAGCTCCCTCCAGAGCCGAGTTGCGTTTCATCAGAACGTACCAGCAGGATGCACTGAAGTACGCAACCGTCCATTTCTGTTGATGTCTCTCAACTCCCACCCCTAGACTCATTCCGTTTGTGATTGTTGTCATCATCATGGAGGAGCTCATTCCTTTTATTGCCCTTTACGCCCCTCGAATGTTGCCATCTACGTGCATCCTTCCTGGTCAACGCGATCGTATCAATGCAAAGTCATGCAATAATCAGCTGCTGGCCCTTACAGCGAACCGGCAGATCTTCGAATTCTTGATGAAAGGAAGCGAAAGCTATGGCTTCATTGCGACGCAGAGTCTGGGTCAACCTGGAGCGTTGTGTCGGTAAGTACTTTTCAAGTGTCTGCTCATTGCTCTACATGAGACAAATTCTTAGGCTTATCGGTATTCCCGCTTGGGGGCCGCTCCAATTGGCTCGGTGGCATCTACAACGCCACCTCCAGTACATCTCATCGGATGATAAGGTGCTTAAGCAAGAGGGATATGGACGTGATCTTACCTTTCCGGAGTTGAAGGAAGCCTTGCAAGAGCGTGGAATGTGAGTACGTTCTCTTGTGTTTAAGGGCTAGTTTCTGATCCTGTGTTCCTCGATGATACACATAGGCCTATATACAGCGAAAAGATTTCTGCAGATGAGCTGAGGGCGCGACTGAAGTGGTGGATAGACATGTCCGAGATGATGCCCGAGGGCGCGGATGCTGTTAGTAGACGCGTGTTCGTGCTCGGTATGATTGGATCGCAAAAGTAAATGCTGTTGGGGCGTTCTATTGCTTTCCTGTTATGTGGAGCGGACGGACCTTTTAGATGTAGAGGTCGATCATGATATCTCAACTCCACTCCTTTTATTGCGCCGGCAAAATCTACCAAAACCTAATACCTAGTGATGTGCATATGGAAATGTATTGCATAGGGTGAATTAGAATTACTGCACTAGAATGTCATACGAAGGAAAGTCGAAGTTCATATTATCAACTGTCAAGTCAACAGCGACGCTCCGGAGTTGCTCACAGAGACCACTCGCATCCAGAGGACGTCTGAAATTACGGTAAAGAAGGCGCTTGGCCGAGCGTGATGACCTAGCGAATAACGCTTTCACCGAGTCAGGAAGCCATTCGTCAACAGACGCCTGACGGCCAGGGTGTAGAGCGACGAAGGTCAACTCTCGCAAAGCTGGCAAAGACAGCGAATCAAAAGTACGAGCAAGGGGTGTTACATTGCCAAACTGAATCACATCCCCTGACAGGTAGATACTAAGTATCTCCAAAGCACAATGCTTGAGGGGGATCGCATCAGGGGATGGGGAAGTCACGTCCAGGATTCCAAAAAGCCTGGCTTTGAGCTGCACCAGCGCTGGGAATTCGACGAGGATTTCCATGAAGTTGATCTCCGCCCCTAATCTGTCGAGTGTAAGATGGGTGATTTGAGGAAACGTGGCGGGCGGAATAAGGTTGGTGGATGCATCCCTTCCGCAAAGACCAAGATGCGTAATGTTCGAGCAAAGGGGAAGTGGATGAGCAAAGTTCGGAGATATCGTTTGTATGACGGATATCAAGATGTGTTTCATAGCGGGGGAGCCACCGGCAAGAAATGAATCAATGTAGTCGGGGGTGGCCTGTATATGAAGGTCATGCAACCGTGCCGAGTGTGCGACTAGCAGGCGTAAAAGCCTTGACTGTACTAAATCGCATTGGCGAAACCGATTCCATTTCTGATGGCACACCACACTGATGGCCAACGGACGGGTACGCGATGCTGCAAGCCAACGGACTACCATTTTCAAATAGAGATCTGCAGTCCAGACTCCCCAGTCCTGGACATGAATAGAAGACCAGAGCTCCGGTGTTGCCTCTGCAACGTCCCTCCAGCGCCGACAAATCTGGCAAAGAAGAAGCGGGGCGGACTGTGTGTGGGGGGTGGTGTATTGATCATTAGGGAGGCAGGCTTTGAATATATGCTGAAGGATTTCTGTGGGAAGGAACCTCACAGGGCTGATGCGAGCCCTGTTTGTGAAAATGCGAGCTTGCACGGCACGCCGCACTCCTTGCTGAAGGGAAATGCGCTTCTGTATGGCCATGATCTCAGCCTGCAGGTTGTCGATCGTGGACTCTATGTGCAGTAACTCATCTCCATCTATCTGCAAGGCGAGTTGGGCTTCTTTGACCTCCACGGCCAAGGGAGTGCATGAGGAATTGATCGTACAAAGGAAAACATCCAATTGTTTGGCGCTGGTAACGGGAAGTGGATCCATAGCTCTGCAAAGGACCAATGATGTTTCAGCTGAAAGGAAATCCTGTAACTGGTCAGATCTCGTATATCTGGTGGCAAATGGCCATTTGAAAGAAAAGGTTTGGTGGCTCACTCTTTGCTCTTTTTAAAAAAGGCGCACCTCTGTCTGCTAGTTAGTACTTGTTCAAAGAGGAACACGAGGCTGCATCGAAGCATGGGGCTTGGCAAACGTGCGATTACTCACTACAAGCCGACCGGGAGTCCGAGAGAAACATGTACCCTACTCGGGTACGCGCGTGTAACAGCCAATATGGCATAATGCACCTTGGCTCTACGCTACGCCAAGAGAGTGGGAATCATGATGCGGCTGATTATCATGTAGAGATCTACATAGCGCTAAGGGAAGAAAGCAATTTATAGATTGTGCTTGAAACACCTGAAACACCCAATAATCAGCTCGAGCTCCAATTCTGTAACAAGCAAACTACTCAGAATGCCCAATCATGTACTAGGCGCATCATGACAGCAACTTGAGACCAAACTTGCAGATTCTGCCGCTAATATGTGGTGCGAAAAGCACATATGGGAACGAGATATAGTTTTATCAAGAGAGAACGGGAAAGCATTCGAGTCTGTCCTATTTTGTAAGCTTGAAAGGTTGACCGTATCTACTTTCGATATAGTTTTGACTGGCCCCACTTGATCCAGAACTAGTACCGTTGATGATAAGCTTTTACTGGCGATTTTCGCGGGTGTTTGACAAACGTACACTCTATAATACACTATATCCTAAATATCAAACCTTCGCTCTTCAATACCCCGTACACCAGCGCTAACAATCCTCCGCTCATCAAATGTAATGGTGCCATGTTTAATTGCACCGGTCGTTCCTGCGAAGCTGCCCTCGATGGGGCTAGCTACTTCAGTCCCATCTCCGCCCTCGAGGTCCCACACCCAAATCCCCCCATTCGCACTCAAGCTGACACACCGCCCATCTGCGAGGGAAAGCGCACAAACAGGACCAAAGGGTCCATGCAGAGTCCGTACAAATGTCAATTTCGGCGTATGGGCTGACGAACTCGAGAGCGGAGGCATATGGAGACGGTATAATTGGAGATGACTCGACGAGTGACTCGAAGGTGAGATGCACGGAGGAGTAGCTGGTGGCTGTGGATGTGCCTCCGGGGACGCTGTACCAGCTTCGGATGAACCTTGTGATATTGGAGAGACGTTGGTTACGTCTCCAGGCGCTAGAACGACCCACTTCCCGTCCGTTTGCGTATCTGCGACTTGTTTCACTTTCCGACCCCACTGATCACGCATAAGCTGCAATTTCTGCCCGTCTATCCACCCTTGTGGGACATCAAAAGCGCGGGCAGACCTGGTGACGCTCACTTCGAAGACCCCTGGCGGTGATGATTCTCTAGAGGATGTACTAAACGTTCGTTTATAAGGAATAACACCCGACGGGGATATAATGAGTTCTGTGGCACCCACGCTCCAGTGAGCTGGGTAAACAGGGATTGCGTAGGCCATGACAAGTTTGTATGACACTGCCGAAGGCATGGCGGAGAGTACGAGTGACGTAGGTGGATGGCTGGTGAAAGACGTGAGAGTCTGAGTGCGGGTAATGCAATCATTGCTCAGGTCATATATCACGAGCGTAAACGAGTGCGACAACGTGACGAGCAACGGATGATTGTAGGCTGCGTGTGTCACTGGAGAAGCACGATGCGGAGACGAAGGAACGTATGTCTGCTTTGGAGAGGTGGCCAAGGATGGGGAAGAGTGGTCATGTTCGAATATACTGAATTCTCCTGTTGTCAGAAAGGCAGCCAGCCGTAAGATATTAGAGGAAGATGAGATAGACCGGGATTGATCGAGTGCTATCGCAGATATTTCGGCTACAGAAGTAGTTAGAGTAGACTTGCAAAGCAGAGTACGCGATGCGCCATTGTTGCCCCGCACCAGTAGTGAGGATGCATGATGCTTCGTCGACGATATGGTAGATCCGCCTGCCAATAAAACCTGCTGACGAGGAAACGCCGACGGTGGTGCTGGAGCCAGGTTCATGACGTCCTCGGCCTCATTGAAGCTCTCAACAGCACAACGTCCTAGACATGTGTGAACTATTGAAGAAAAGACAGACGTTGATCGTTGATATGACATACCATTCTTCCAGTTCGAGCTGATGCGGTACATCCACTTCCAGTTCACAGAGTCGTCAACTGACGATGCAGATATAGAAGCTCTCGAGGGGAGAGGTTTCATTGACCTTCCATCAGGTCGGCGATAAAAACCTCGTCCTCCCCTCAACCGTGCTTTGCCATACTCTTTGACAAATAGATCTTTCCAGAGCTGCAAGTATGACGGGAGCAGTGTCCGGTCCGAGTGTGTTCAACATTCATTCTCTTGTTGTCCAAGTGAATCAAATATATACCTGGTTGTCGTTTGCAAGCCTGGCACAGTTTCTGTTCGTCGCATGGATGGCACAGAGATCTCGGGAATTCAGGAACGAGAAGATAAAGAGAATGAGCTCATCATAGAGCGCATTGTCAAACGTTGTGATGAGACGCTGCTCATACGACGACAAAAGTCGAGTATTATGTAGCCTCTTTGCGGGCGGCAGTGGTGCTGGGGATAGTCCGTGCTTGGACATGGCAGCTTAACAGAGGAGAAGAGTGTCACTGTGAGATCACCAATCATTACTACACCCGGCCCGCCGGTGCGTTTAGTAAGTGAGTCCGAAAACACTCCATATATGGGGTGTCTCCCGCTGAAACTTCTTGGTACTTTACTCCTGCCTAACTCAATCAGAGCAGAATGGCCCCTTCACGAGGTCCACAAGCACTCGCTCGAACGCTGCATCAAACACTCTCAAACCATCGAGGGCCTGTCCATGTTGTTCGATACGCTAAAGGAAGTGCAAAATACGTCCTAAGTGGAGGACAGGATCGCACTGTGCGCCTCTGGAATCCAGACCTTGGTACCGAGATCAAAACCTTTGAGGCCCACGGATACGAGGTCCTTTCCATATCTGTGTCAGTCATCTGCAGTTTCTTGGTCTCTGTTGGATTTGACGAACAAGACTCTCGGTGTGCAGGAGTCATGACAATACAAAGTTCGCGTCTTCTGGAGGGGACCGCTCTGTTTTTGTCTGGGACGTGACAGCTGGTGTGACGACGCGTAGATTGGCAGGTCATATGAGCAAGGTGAATGCTGTGGAGCTTAATGCCGATGCAACTGTGCTGGCCAGTGGTAAGACCGTGATACCCTTCACTTTATGTGTGCATACCGGAGTTCACCATGTTGCATGTTAGGTTCGTATGATGCCACAGTAAGATTATGGGACTTGCGGTAAGCATATGGCCATTTGGCTCAGGGGAATAACAACAAACCGCTTCGCACAGGGCACCAGCACGTGCGCCGATCCAAGTACTTGATGAAGCTCGCGACGCCGTGCAGACATTACACGTGGATACAACCACAATAATCGCAGGCTCTGTAGACGGTTATGTCCGAACATATGATCTCCGCAAAGGGGAACTGCGTTCAGACTTCATAGGGCGTAAGTCCCTCTGGTGTTAATCACACAGGGTGATGATCCTCATGTCTCACAGAGCCTGTCACCTCGGTTGCACCCTCCTCTGATGGCACTACGCTTCTCGTATCCACAATTGATTCGCATGTCAGGCTGTTCGACATGTCTAGCGGTAAACTTCTTAATGACTTCACTGGTCACAATCACACTTCTTATCGTTGCCGAGCATGCTTCGGACATGAGGAAGCAACAGTTGTTTTTGGAGATGAAGATGGCCGTGTTTGGGCTTGGGACTTGGTTGATGTGAGCATTCATGTTCACAAATGCCACCACCGCACTTATGTTTATTTTAGGCCGCAGTCTTGCAACCTAATCCTCCCCCAAAAGTTCATGATAAGGTGATCACTTGGACGGAACACCACCCCGTAGATGCTGGGGAGATGATTACAGCTAGCGCAGATGGCACTGTGAAGGTCTGGCGACACCCAAGCTAGACCCTTCAATATCATCGTCCTTTCAAGTGTGAAAGCAAATCGTGAAATGCAATACATATTCCATTAGCAGATAAAATGATCGTACGGGCACCCTAAAAACACACGTAATATTACAAAGATCATCGTCAATGCGTCGTTCCCTCCACAACGGCCTTCAGCCGCTGTCTCAGCATATTCCTTGTGCCCCCTCCATCCTTCCCCTCCTTTGGTGTCTCTGGCGCTGTCATCGCACTCTGCATTTCTGAATCCGAGAACGAGCTCAACGTCGGCGAGTTGGCGCTTACAGATGGAGTACTACCAAAAATAGAGTTCGGAGATCCATATCCGTCGAGCTCCGTGGAGTCACGCACAACGCCCAATTCACCTGGACCAACAAGCTCAATTCTCTCAGTGAGAAGAGCAATGCGAGTCCAACGACGGAAGCGAGTGTACTTTCCCATCCCACCCTTTGAGCTCGCACCTTCCCATTTATTGTCGCCGTACAACCAACCATCAGGATCTGTAACAGCCTCATCTTCCGATGCGGGATCGATGAATGGGTCGCTGGAATGTTGCTCGCTAATTTGCTCGGGCGGCTCGGTAGGACCGCTGGAACTGGAGCTCCTCTCTCGACCGCGTGCGGCGCGTAGCATGCGGGCTGCCGTCCCAATTTCGTCAGTTCCTTCTTTGTCCTTTGGAGGTGTCTTCTCTACACGCCAGACACCCTCCTGACCTTCTTTGCGCACGACGACGCGCCACTCCGGCTCTTCCCACGACCAGCGCGCTATACGTTTTGCACGTCCATTCTTGCCAACAGCGACGTATGCTGCTGTAGTGGCGGGAAGAGGGAAGGCTGCGGGAGGGGGTGATGGCGCGAGGGAGGAGCTGCACCATGATGGGCGCTCATTGGGTAGCAGAGCAGCTGTCCAATCTAGTCCCATCCACCATCGCTGGTTCTCATAGACTGTAAACAGGAAGCGGAGAGGCGGGGAAGGTTTAGGTTTGTCATCTGCTAATACCGATGCCGGGCGTATCTTAGTGGAAGCTTCCAATGGAGAGGGCGATGCAGGTGGGGGAAGCGGTACTCCTGATACAAATGCGTATAACCGGTAAAATGCCCATCGGATATGGGCGCTACGTGTAATGGACGTTCGGGCATGTTTGGCCCAACGCGCCCTATGAACCATGACCAGGGTACCACATATTGCAATGCAAACACGGAGACCCACAAACGCTGTGAGAACGAGGTAGGGAGGGTAGGTAAACGCGACTGTTCGGAGAACATTAAGATATGGAGGGAAGGAAGTCAGAATGGGGGGTGATGCAGGAAGCAGGGTGCGAATGGTCGTCAAATCAGATACGAGGGCGTGAAGGGCGCTGTCCGTTACCGGTGGTGAGACTGTCGTAGAAGTACGAGTGGATGACGATGATGATGATGATGTCCATCGTCTCAGTGTGAACACGAATAAAAGTGCAAGCGGTAAGAAAAATCTAACGAATAACGGATTATCCAATCAACAAGAGTATGTAGGATAGAGGTGCATGCATACCTGAGTGTCGGTTCGGAGAGTAGGCAGAACGCCCACCATGCGGCTAGAGCAAGCCAGCTTTCCTCCCATGAAGACTGCCAACTGATTATCTGTGCTAGGTGTCGTATTGCCTGAATATATGGCGCAAGGAAGACCAACTCTGAAGCAAGGGGAGTCGGAACGGTGGTCACAAACTCGATGAGCGTTGGAGGTGACTGCACGACGGGGCTCGTGGTAGACGCTGAGCTCACAGATGCCGTCAAGGGCATCTGGAGAATCTTGGGCTTGGACGACATGCAGCAGGTAATTTGACAGTACCTAATACTTCGCACGACAGCGGAATAGCGCTTGTAATGAGAAAGTACCACGCTTAATGCTTATGTCCTGTCTACGTTGGTCAGTGATACAACATACGCTTGGGAGGGAGATAGGAGAGTGTAGAACTCACTGTGCTGCGTGGGCGCTGGAGGGAATCAGATGTCACGGCATTCGGCTTGCAGCAGCAGGTCATGCTGACCTACAAGTTGAAGTGATTTCGAGAAAAGCATGGTTTTGCATCTAAAAAAAAAGGTGATTATGTAAATTTAGCACGTAAATTCAGACTTTCACGTTGTGTTCACCCACATGTCCCCCTAACAGAAACTTGTGTTCGGTCAACGATTGCAAACTTCTCCTTCACAATGGAGTTCAAATTTCCATACTTGTCAAGCCTTGTTCACGCCGGCCGGGTTGCAGGATGTTGGAGAAGCAACCCCACTTCCATATTGCTGAATGACGCACGAGCTAGTGTCCCCAACCCATGTGGCTCAAACGACTTCTTAATATTCCGCGTGTGGCCTTGGTGTTGCTTAAAACGTGCTGCTTTGACAAGGCTCAGCCCTCATGTCCTTCCCCACTTGACATTCGGACTGTCCACAGTTTCTTGCATCGTGCTCAGTCCTTTGGTGAATTCCACGACGACCTTGACAGAGTGAGTGGACTTTGGATAGTGTTGTCCACCATGACAAAACAATATTGTGTTGTGATAGCTTATATGTGACTGCTAGGCGTTTGGAACTCTCGTCTGCGTTACCTCGCCCACCAGATTCTTGCCCTCAACAGGAGATCTACTCTCTCCATATAGTAGTTGTCACTACTGCATCCTCCATACGGTCATTCCACCACACACTCGATGGCGGCTTTCAAGGCTATCCGACGCCAGACCAACTTATTTGTTCAGGCTGCAGCCGACATCCAAATGCTTCCCAAATCTTCGCCCCTTCGACCGCACCGTGTATTTGAAAGGCACGCGGACTGGGTCAGCTCTCTAGCGTTCTCTCCTGATGAAACACGCATTGCCACTGGGTCAGGGGATGGCACCGTACTCATCTGGAATCTTCAAACTGGAACTCACACTGACCTCGGTGGCCACACTGGCTTCATACGCTCTGTCTCATTTTCGCCTGATGGTCAGAGGATCGCAACAGGGGGCTATGATGGCCGGGTGTGCATTTGGGACGTTTCTTCTTGCACTCTCTTGTTCGCATTATCTGCGGAGCATGACTCGCGGGCAGTGTCATTTTCTCCTGATGGCCATCAGGTAGCAAGCGTTGGAGATGGGTCCGTTAAGATATGGGACACTACCACGTCGAGTACGTCACACTCGCTCAATGACAGAGGCCACTGGACCTTAGCGTATACTCCCGATGGGAGCATGCTTGCTTGTGGCACGGGTAAATCCATTACAATCTGGATGCCAAAATCCAATGATTTTTACGAACTCCTTGGGCATGCTGGCCCTGTATTATCAGTAGCGTTCGCGCCTCCTGACCAGCTCATAAGTGGGTCAGCAGACGGTACCATTAGGAGGTGGAACTTCAAGACTAGGGAATCTATCGGAGAACCCTTGACTGGACACATAGGCACTGTCTTATCTGTTTCTATCTCTCCCAACGGACAGATGATTGCTAGTAGTGGTCAGGACAAAACGTTACGCCTCTGGAATGCAAGGACTGGTAAACCAGTCGGTCGCATTCTCCAGCATCCTGATTGGGTGAGATGCGTCAAAATCTCGCCTAACGGCGAATACGTTGCCACAGCATGTGATGACAAGAAAGTGAGACTTTGGCATGTGCATAAGCGCGCGAAGACCCTCACTGGTAAGTGCATGTCGATTTTTTGTTTCGTTAGTTTCTCATGAGGCATTTAGTAGGTTCGGAGAAAGACATAATTGACGGACTTCGAGACTCGGTCAACTTGGATGTCGACGAGCCGTCAACTCCAATTCCGGGACGTGATGAGTCTGGAAATCCCACTACGCCAATCGTTGCTTCACCGACGTCGACCCCGGATGTGAGTGTCAGTCAGATTCATGGGCGACCTCACGCATCTTAACGTTCACTCCCACCACAGCTACCCTTCACAATCCCTTCCAAAGTGCAGGCACAGATTCAGCCTGAAAATGACCGATTGAGTGGAGTGCCTCCCGAAGTTCTACCACGAGTACGTGATCATCCATTTCCCAGTCCTGCTAATATCAACAAATGGGCAGCTGAACAAATCCGTGGCATCCCCCTCACTACCACCGCTCCAGAACCGTACTGGAAGGCGCAGGGCGAAAATCTCCACCTGGGTGCTTCGAGCTGTATTTCATCGTTTTCGAAATGGGAAGAGGAGAAGGAGTAATGATTCTACTGATGCATGATGTATCGCTGACCACTGCGTCGTGACTCGTATCTCTTTATCTTCTCCGTGTACTTATATACATACGAATTGCCCGCGCCTACTTCCGGACAAGACTTGTACTACTTACATACATACATTAGCATTACTAAGTGAATATCTGATAATATTCTGATTGATACTAGTAGCGGTAGTACTTTTAGTTCCGCTCTTCAGTAATGGGTAACCTGGCCTAACTCTCAATTTTCTCTGGCTCAAGTATGTGCCACACTGCCAATTACAAGGCTTCAAGTGATTCTGATCAGACTCAGGTCGAAGTCTACTAATTCTTCTGCAGATTCATCTGCCTGCGAACGTTCGTTGAACCTTGAACGATGGTGTCAGATTCCTGTGAAGAATATGAGAAGCTTAGTTCGAGATCTTTCAACACTCCCATATCCATGGTTTTCATCCCTCCAGTAACCAGTTCATGAGAACTATGTAGCACAAGATACCACTTTACTTTCAAGTTGCGTCTCGTCCTGCCCCCAACCTACAATCACTTTCTTTGGATGCAAAGCTTGAAGGAGCAGGTAATAACCCCCGCTTTCCTCACGCCCAACCTTCGCAAACTCCAAATCAAGTGTTATGAACTATCTTGGGCGTCTCGCAGTTCTCGATGTCAGAGAAGTACCAGCGAATGGCCGTCCGGCTTTGGACGAGTTAATATCTGCACTTCATCAAATCCCTGCTCTGCACGCTCTTACCTTGGAGAACACTCCCTCGTGGTTACGACCTCGACTTGCAATGACTATCGAATTGAGTGGAGCATCCAAATCAATAGTTCTGCACAACTAAGTATTGGACGCCATTATACTTTGAATCGTGGATGATGGTGGGAATCTGGGAAAAGTACATGATGCTTCAGTAGTCAAAATTATATTTCCGAATGCAACCAGCAACTACGAGGCATCTTCGACATTTACTGGTACTTTCTGTGCTCGTCCGACTTGCAATCTGGACATTAGCCTCGCTTTCTGCATACTTGCTTCCGCTATTCGATGCATCACCAAGCGTTTGGAATAGCGGTGCTACCCCTTCCGTCCTCCTTCGTTGGGATGCGTTCCACTTCGCACACATAGCAGAAAAGGGTTATGTGTATGAACATGAATGGGCATTCTTCAATGGAGTACCATTGTTGATGCGCGTTTCGGCCCAACTGCAGGCCCTAGCAGGTTTTGGTTCAAACAATTGGGCGACACTCCTTCAAGGTGGGGCATGTATGGCCATACTCTGCGATTCGACACAAGTGCTCTATCACCTCTCATTGCATCATCTCCGCTCGCCTTCCTTGGCGTTTCTGTCTACCGCACTTTCCTTGTTCTCGAGTAGTCCCGTCGCGCTTAGGTTGGCGTCCTACAGCGAACCGTTCTTCACATATCTCTCGTATCGAGGCATGCTGGCATGTGTTCGCTCTCAGTGGACTGTAGCATCGCTATGTTTTACTTTCGCAGGCTTATTCAGGTCCAATGGAATGTTCCTTTCCGGGTTCATAATCTGGGGCATGCTGGTCACACCCTTTCTGACAGGGCGGAAGGATTTAGTGAGTATGATGCTTCTCGCATAATGGTTTTTGTGCTTATCATCTGGATCAATGTAACTCTACTAGATTTCTCCTATGCGTCTGTTTAAATGTGTGTTATTGACTGCGTTGCCGCTCATTCCCTTCATCCATCATAATATCACCGCCTACTTTCTTTTCTGCACGTCACCAGCCGTGCACATCCCAGATTGGTGCACGAGCAGTATTATTCCTTCGATATACTCACACGTGCAGTCCAAATACTGGAACGTTGGTTTCTTGCGGTATTGGACAGTCTCCAACATACCAAACTTCATTCTCGCGCTTCCTCCGCTGCTTCATATTTTCGCATTCTGCGGGTTCTATCTCTCGAACTTGCCTTCCATTGCTCCTCACATCGTACCTCAGATCTGGTTGAAGAACAATGACCTCCCTCCTCCTCAGCTTGACTCTCCATTCCTCTCGCCCTCCCTCCTGCCCCATGTCCTCCATGCCGTGGCGCTCACGTTGATCCTGATGTTCAACGCGCATGTTCAGATATCGCTCAGGCTTCTCCCATCTCTTCCACTCACTTATTGGGCTGCTGCTCGCCTTTTGCTTGATCTTCCAAAGTGGGGAAAAGCATGGGTGACGTGGAGTGTTATGTGGGGCGCGATGAGCTGTGTGCTTTGGGCAGTATTTCTGCCACCTGCTTGACTCTGTCAATGCGGCTTGGCTGCATACAACGTATGCTCCTTTACCACCAAGAGTCGAGATCCAAATATTTGGGTTCGAGTACATTCATTAAACACGCAGCATCTTGCTCCCGCACTTAACAAAAATCAAGCTACACACACATTCCCAGAACGTGGCGCTTACAACCATGTACATCATCACTTATACCTCATTGTGATGGGCGATGGACCTCAATCATCGGAAGGCGCGGCATTACCAGACCCAACGACCTCCGAGTATTCACTACCACATGGTATGGTGCTTTGACCGCCGCTTCAGGAACAGAAAGCTCGAGCAAGAAATTCTTTGATGGACAGGAGCGCACAAAAAGTGTTCGTTGCCTGAAAGTTCTTCTGCCCACTCAGGCTACACTATCAGTGACGGATACCAAATTCCACTTCTACAATGGCTCCATTGCAATCTTGATTGATCCTTACGATGATGTGCTATCCTTGAGACCTGTCATGCTCGAACAGCGCTCTCAAGTAGTTTCCAGTGGCTGATTAATACGCATATATGAAGTCGATATATTCATATTCATTGGACAATAATATGTCACAATGCCGACCACCGTGCTCCACCATGTCTGTTTCACTTCCTGGAAATAACAGTGCTAATTGACTCTGCATTTCGCCTAGTACCATATTGAGTCACGGATGGGGACAGGTTAGCAGACTTTTATCTTGCGCATGAGCGCTACCCTTGTCTATTCCCAATTCAAGTGCCAGCGTATTCGTCCAGAACAACAAGTACAAGGAAGTGCTGAGAGACTCGTGATTGTTCATTACCTAGACCTCTAGTCCTGCTTGTACCCCAAGGTGGTCAGAGTCTCGTGGGTGAAATACATTGATCGATACATGGTATAGACACGATTCAGTGTCTGTGATATACATACCCAAGACCTAAGCCAGCATATTATACAACTTCCAGAAAAGCTGGAACCTCGTTCTCTTCGTTTCATCCTCCACTCCATCCGCGGGATCATCAGGGTATTCGTCGCTGTACAGATCGATCGTTTGAATGTCCACAATGTCGAACACCCGCCTATGATTGGGTGGTGCTCCAGCGTCATGGGGCATCAGAGGGGTCGATTCATTAGGGAGATCCAGGGAGGCGTTAACTGGAGCTGGTATAGGGACTACGATGTGCTTAGTGAAGACCCAGGAGAGGTACATAGTAGCCATGACAGGTATCTCGATGTAGTAGGAGACAAAATCTACTGGTGAGAATATAGGGAATACAGATGACCATCCTTGAACTGTTCAGCTGGTCAGGATGTAAAGGTGCAACATAATAAACGAAGCACGCACTCAGTATAAGGGCGATCACTGTTATAATCTGGAAGGTGAATATTGTAGATGATAAGTGGGAAATAGCTAGCAGTACTATGATACGTACGACAAAGTAAGGGCCCCATGGCCAGGTCCACGATGCTCGGAACTTGATTTCGTTTAAAGGTCGACCCTGTTTGATCCAGGCCTTCCTAAATCTCCAACTGGCCAAACCAATTGATAACCAGGCAATCTGGAATCTATCTCAGCGCAGGATCACGACACATTGCACATCAGCACAAACCTGGTTTGAAACTCCGACAATGTTTTGCAACCATCCCCATAGCTGACCACTGCCGATATAACTACTGCCAAGACAGAGTACGCTAACGCTGCTGGTCGCAAGCAGTGCGTACAGGGGAACACCCCCTTTAGTGGTTCGAGAAAATATACGAGGGGCGTGGGGGTTGGGGTCGACAACAGATAGGCCATACAGCACTCTTGTTCCCGCAAAGAGGGCGTGGTTACCGGCAGATAATACGGAGGTCAGGATGACAGTGTTCATAAATGACGCCGCAATAGCTATTTGGGAAGAATTTAGCACTAACACGAGGCGGTGAGGATATGCTCACGTGAACCAGCTTGAGTAAATACAATCGTAAAAGGGGACGTAGTGGTCGATTTATTCGACAGATTCGGGTAATCCCACGGAACTATAATAACACCAACAGTCAGTTGTGCGAGGGAAAAAGGAAAAGGAGCCTCACCGTTCAGCCCGATGAGCATAATGCTCAGAACGTAAAACAACAGAATTCTAATCGCCATGGCTCGCACTTCAGGACATATAGAAGTAAGAATATTTCGCTTACCTCCAGAACACAAACTTAACAACCTTTGGCATGTTTCGCGAGGGATTCTTCGTCTCTCCTGCGGTAATACCTAGACTTTCTGTTCCACCATCTGCAGGCTGATAAGGTTATCATATTCACAACTCTAAAAATGGAACTCACATGCGAAACTTGCTGTCACGAAAACTTTGGCGAAACCACCAAAGCCGCCAACGAATGGAGCGCCAGGAATACGCCAATTGTGGGTTCCGATATATGTATGCGACTCGTTTACACCGACATTTACGAGGATGCCAACGATAATGAAGATCACGATGGTAGCGACCTTTAGGAATGAAAGCCAATACTCTATGATGCGGGCGTTAAGTCTCGTTTTGGTAAGAAGAGAGTAGTTCTGACCCAATTCTCCATAAGCCTTAACATGGGCCGCGTTGACTGATACGAGGAACACCCAGAAGAGCAGGCTGACTACCCAAGTATGCGATGTCGTCCAGAATTGTAACACCAGCTGGGCAGCAGTAAGGTCGGATGCGACAGACACTGCATCATTGAACCAATAGTTCCACGACAGCGCAAAACCATAAGACGGAGAGAAAAAGCGTGTCGCATAGGCATTGAATGACCCTTGATGAACCAGAAGTGGTGTGTGTATTGCGTAGAAATGAAAGATGGAGCAACTCACCAGCCACTGGGTACTGTGTAGCCATTTCCCCTAGTAGCAACAGCGTCACATATACTATGAATCCCACGATACCATAGCAGATCAGCATGCTCGCAGGACCACCTTGGGAAAGAGACCTTCCGGTTCCTAGGAAGAGTCCAGTACCAATTGTACCAGCGATTGCAATCATCTGTACTTGGCGTGCCGACAGACCACGATGTAGACCTCCGCGTGCAGACTGAGGGAATGGGGCTTCCGCATCATTCACATGGCGTTCGATTCTGATAGAGTTCTCCAGTGGTGGGGCTCCACTGTTCGAGGATGTTGTTCTGGACGAAGAGTGACTCATAGACCAAAGCGCTCGACGCTTCAGATAACGGAGAGGAGAGGAGAAAGTCAGTAGTAGACATTTTTGAAGGTGTTTCTTATGTTATCACCTTCTGCAGCGGGATCCACCTTCAAGGGGTTGATACAGCACGGAATGCTCGCGCCAAACTAGCGCAATTGTATGACGCGGTCGGTAGTGGGTACAATTAGGTCAGCAGCGATCGTGTGTAAGACTTAGAGCTTAGACTCTCATGATGCAACGTCAACTAGATCTTATACCTGGCTTGCATATTAAACGAACTTGTTTGCGCTACTTGTTTTGCATATTGTTAACCACCATCCGACCTTCTCCAGGTAATATCCTCATATTCTTAAAACAACGTGGTGTGCTTACAACCATGTGTAGCTCGTCGTCATGGGCGGTGAACCTCAACCATCGAAAGGCCCGGCATTACCAGGCCCAACGACCTCAAAGCCTTCATTACCACCAGGTATGGTTCTTGGTCCGGATGGAAAACCCTGCAAGATCTGTACTGCGTTTCGTAATTGGAGGCCCACTGCTTCAGGCACGGAAACTTCGAGCAAGAAATCTACTGCGGCGATGATGGCCGTTTTTGCATCTGGAACAGGGTTCCAACCCCCCAAGCCCAAGCCGGAAAATGCGGCACTGCCGCCACACTGCCCTCCAGATGTTGAAGCCCTTGGGCGTGCGACTTGGTCATTTCTGCATACGACCGCAGCGTATTACCCAGCACGGCCTACACCCCACCAACGTGCAAATATGCTCAATCTTATCCACGCATTACCCGCCCTGTATCCATGCTCAAACTGTGCAGCGGACTTTGGCGACAAAATAAAGGAGAATCCCCCAGACGTGAGCAACCGGGAGAGGTTGAGCAGATGGTTTTGTGAGCGACATAATGAGGTGAACGAGAAGCTGGGAAAAGAAACGTTTGATTGTGCAAAGGTTGATGAGAGATGGAAGGATGGTCCACCAGATGGCAGCTGCGACTAGATGTCATCTACATAATAATAGCTTCTCAGGAAACACGTGCATGAATACCACTCCTACAGCTTGAAGCGCCCAATAATTCTCATGGAAACAAAGTCGTCATGCAAGCCTTCTGTCGGTTGATGATCGATGATCTTCGACGGGGAACGGGTCTCAAGGCTGTTACACTGCCCCCTGACGACGGAACTTCCACGCCTTCGGTAGGGCATGCACTGCAAGTGACTGCACGAGGAAGGACATGTGGATACACGCTTTGCGTACCCTTCAAATAAACCCGACCTTCACTTGTCTGTCCTCTATTGTGTTGAGAACTAAGAACCTTGGTGGTGTCTTGGTATGTCGCACTCGTACTGATTTCTGTAATTGTCTTTGACGGTTGATCGAGTTCAGCGGCTTAAACCAACTGTTGTACTTGTAACGCCGGACCAAAAGTGAGAGAGCTGTTCCAGATATTGGTACGTTTCTCGAGCGTCGTATGCCTGTGGAGTGCTCATGATTTAGTAGATCCATCATGTTTAACGTTCTCGTGGTTGGCCAAACTGGAAACGGGAAAAGCTCGGTCGTGAACTTGATCGCTGGACAAAACCTGGCACCCACAGGAGACGACCTCCAACACTGCACTGAGCGCTGCACTGAGTATCCAATTTTGGTTGACGGTCATCAGTTCCAGGTCTTCGATACGTTTGGCGTCCTTGAACCCCAGGTGGATAGCAAGTTGTACACTGAGGCCATTGCTGATACATATGGCGCGATCAATGCCTTCAAGGCAAGAGGTGGCATTGATATGATCCTTTATTGCATACGCGACGACAAAACAAACGACCTTCAGAAGATGAAGAATTACTTTAGGCTGTTCCATGAGGTTCTCTGTGACGAAGAAGTTCCAATTGCTGTTGTTGTCACAAATCGTGGCAGCCCGATGAGCACCTTGAATGCAGAACACTACAGGGCAATTTTCGCTGCACGCAATATTGCTTACGTTGACTGTATCTGCGTCAATGTAGCTGGCACTCATGGGCTTGACGATCCTGTGGACACCAAATCCCAGGAGGCGATCAGAAGGCTGCTAGTGAAAAGTTGCGAAGTACCGGAGGCCAGATCCAAACTGCAACAGTTTTGGCGGGTAGCCAAAGAACTAGCTGGGAGAGGCCAATCTCTCAAACGAAAGCAGGTGTCGACGCTCCTCACTCGACGATGCAAGATGAGCTCGGAAACCGCTGGGCTAGTAGTCGCGGCCCTGGACCTCGAGGCGCCATCAAATCGGCTTTATCGAGCACCCTACGCGCGTGGTAAATGTTCGTTTTGTGTGTCCTGCAGTGTCGCTTTGACTAATCGGTGCGTAATTGCAGCTATGACTCGCGAATCACTACTCTCGACGGCCCACACGCCGGGGGAGCACGAGATGGCTATGCTAGATGCCAGGTAAGCATCAGTCATCTGATGACCCGTTCGACCTGAGCTTGAGTGCCCTCTCTTCAGCTCTGGAACTCGAGCACCTTCTACTGTGGATAATACCACTGTTCTTTCCCAGGCGGACGCTGATGTTGTTGCTGACCAGATGTGATCAGTCCTGATGGTATTGCGAATGAATGTATCGATATTTACTTTGGAATCCTAATTGTTAACATTTTATCGACAACTAAATATGGTTTTATTCACCAAGGGAAGGCAGAATGTATACGTGACTCAGGTCCTAATGGCCGTACTGGCCCGTACACCTATGGTTGGACCACCCCTACAACAGCCATGTCTTATTTCTCAACTTGGTCATTATTAGCGGCAGCGTTGGCCCCTACGTTCCTTGCCTCCCACTTTCCACCAATCCTTATGACACTTCCAACCGCCCACAACTCAATGTTGCGCCGTTAATGGTTATTGAACATCCGTATGGAACTATCAACAACTCTTACATCGTCGTACTTCGTGAAGAGCTTGCCCAGGCAGCGATGCAAAACCACCTCAACTTTCTCCAGACGGCTCATGCGTCTGACTCGTTCCTCGGTGACACTGACGGGTTCGCAGAGGGCATCCATCACGTATATGACGGACATCTCAGAGGTTACGCTGGAGAATTCACCGAGAACGTCATTGAATAGATACGTCGCATGCCTGAGGCAGACTACGTAGAGAAGGACTAAATCGTGCGCACCATGGAAATCGATACCCAGAAGGGTGCGCCTTGGATGAGTAGTATACTTCTGCAAAATTCAATTACTTCCAATGGCATTAACTCAACACAAGGGTCTCGCCAGTATCAGCCACCAGCCAAATTGCTGAGCTTCAGCACTTTCACCAAGTATCTCTACGATTTGGCAGGTGGGAGGGTGTCGACGTCTATGTCATCGACACTGGCATCAACGTCACCCACTCCGAATTTGAGGGCCGTGCTGATGGTAATGGCCATATGTCTGACATTGTTGCGGGAGTTGCTTGGACTGCTTGGACTGCTGGAGAGAAGCTTATAGCTTCTCGCGCTGAGTTTGCTACCACTGGCAAGACCAACCACAAGGGATGGGTTGCAAACATGAGTCTCGGTGCTGGGAAGTCGAACGCTCTTGACGCGCGGTTGATTCTGATCTTCATGTTGCCGTTGCCGCCGGTAGGATAAACCAGTTAGTTCATAGTATTGTCACGGTAAGATACTATGGCCTCGTTCATACTTACTCTGGTTGATCACATGACTTCGGTCAGAATAACGTTCATTTGGCTTGTAACCTGCTTCAGAGTGAGAATTAGCGAAATATATTCGATCATATTGAGAGCATGTAGTGTAATATCAAATCGCTCTACTCAAAATCTTTACTTTTTGATAATTGAAGGAGGGGTAGGCATTTTCATGATAAATGTAACATTGTGACTCATTTGTGACCGATGTGATCAGTTGTGAGTCCGAAGCTTCAACCGTTCGTACCGGCCTCCGTTAACTTTCAACAGTTGCTAAGAATCCAATAGCTTCATACGACATGGCACACTCTGATGACGTCAGAGCGAAGTTCGGGCGTTTTCGAATTCTCGTTGTGGGGCGAGCGGGTGCGGGCAAGACCACCCTTCTTCGGAGGGTCTGCAACACTACAGAAAGACCCGAGATCTTCGATCGTGAGGGGAAGAAGGTAAATCTTGCCTCGCGTGCGACATCAGACTCACCTACCGATCAATCGCGATCAGATCGATGCCGCCGTCGTGCAATCATCTGTCAATGTATGTACTCACGTACTCTAGGGACCGATCTTGACAACTCTTGACTTCTACCAGCGCGGATACCATAATATTGAGAATGAACTAGTGTTCGGAAGCAACCCAGATTTCATCTTTCACGACTCGTGCGGATTCGAAGCTGGAGGTGAACAAGAATTCAAGAACATGAAGAAATTCGTTTTGGAGCGTGCGACTACCATGAAACTGAAAGAACGAATCCACGCTATATGGCAGGCAATAATCTCCGTACT
>PVYE01002356.1:0-13508 GCA_002995055.1 Rhizopogon rudus | reverse complement strand
ACTGCTGATGTAAGTCACGTTGAACTTCGTTCAAATTTTTCTCCTAGTCTTTTCGCTCCACTTCAACTCTAATCAACATTAGTCTTACATAACTTCTACTTACCCAGGTTGCACTGTCATACTCTAGTAAGTCTTTTTCTTTTATTTCTTTTATTATTTCTATACTTATTTACTTTACCCATTCTCGTCGGCAGAGTCAGCACCAACCATGACTCTACCACACTGCTACATCCCCGCGACCTCTCCTTAGTTAACTGGGTAAGTCTTTCTGTTCATTTTTCTTATTTCTACTAACAACCTATATATAGCCTAGCTGCCCTCAATGTATCACACTCTCTCAATCTCTCTCGTCTGCCGCACCCTCCCAGGCTCAGTACTCACCATCTCGCGCCGTCTTTTTTTCATACCATCTCATCACACATTCGTCGCACTATCCATACCGTCTCACTCACACATTCCGTGCACCTTCTCGCACCGTCTTACACATCTCATCTTGTGCCATCATTTTTTCGCACTGCCTCACACATTCTGGCACATCCGCACCTTCTCGCAGCCCGCTGAATACTCTGATCTCACTTGATATCCTGTATTTTTAATTTAGTTTAGTTCGTGTAGTAGAGGAGCTGAATACAATTCATTGATTTTGATTTATTCAAATGTTTGACTCGTATTAAAATTACTACAGTACTGTATACATTATGACATATTGAAGGTGCTATGGGAGCTTCGGGGAGCTTCTGTACAGCTCTGTACAGACGCTGGTGTGTTTGTCCATTTGGGACCTAGCTGTCGCACTGTGGCACTGTCAGCCACTGTACAGCGCTGTACAGAACATAGTAGTTTGCTGATCGTGATGCACAATAGCATTTAGAAAATCTAGCTCTGGATTATTTGGAATACATCCGCTGGTATTTGAGACTATCTACGACTTTACTTGAAAACAAATGGTGCTGTAGACCAGGCAAATTTGAGGCACCTTTGGGCGATCTGTACATAATCTACAACCTGTTCTCAACAGCTCCAAAAAAGATACCCCTGGTGCATGTTTGGTTTTGATACTGCGAAAGCTGAGGCGATATGTGCGACGCATCGCCACTTTCCCGGCGAACGCCCGCAAATATGAAGGTCCTCACGCAGTGAGGTCGTGAATTCATATGAAAGTATGCCGGGACTCCAAAAGTAGCTCTTACTCCTACTTCTAGCGCAGAACATTCCACACAATATCAACGTTCTTTCAAGGCAAGGATTTCCTGATTATGCGCCGCCTTACTTCAAAATCGACCGCCAGGGTCAGAGCGCTGTCAACATTTGCATTCAGTCAATTAAATTGCACCGTTCGTCGTGGAGACGACGGGCGAGCTGAGCGAGATCCTTGGGTTGACTAGAAGATGTGACCAATTGATCTACTGTATGATAAAATAGAGACTGAGGAGGCTGACATTGCGACCCTCTTGGCATGAATGGCAGCCAGATTGGTATCTTCGAAGAGAAATACCAGTACAAGCAAATATACATCAGCTTGAGCGACAGTCAGAAAGTACACTTACCCTCGCAGGATAGGAACGGCGGGTGCTGGAAGCGGGGATCAGTTCGCAGACGAATCAGTGTGGGTCTGGGTATGTCTCGTGCATTGCGTATCACAGACATATGCATGACGTAGCGATGATGTAGCCATACATCGTGAAAGAAACTCGGACTGTACAACTCTGGAGATGTGATATGCGATACCTACATAGAAGCCTATCTTCACTTGTTATCCCACCCGTGGCATGCCAGTGTATGGGGGCATGAGCACATCAGTGCGTGCAGACACGTCATATCCAGAGCATGCAGAGCACACTCTCTAAACATCAGTATAGAGCATGATGGCCTCCATGAGGTATGGGCTACATGTCAATTATCTCAACATCCATTACCGGCCCCTATTCAGAGAGGTGGTTATCTTCATTTGCTCGACAGGTAGAAATACACTCACGCTCGCAACAGTTTCCCGGGTTAATATCAACATCTTCTCCTCATCCAGTATGATATTCCACAGGGTACTGTCAAATTCGCGGTCGTTGTTGACCACCTCCACGTAGGGAAGGTGTGTCGTCACATCCTCTATAAAGCTATCCATTGATCCAATCGGAATGGTCATAGGTTCCCGAACAACCTTGCCAACGGCACGCGCTACGGCTGAGGGGTTGAAGTCGGCCATATGCATTCGGGTACCAACTAACCATGTCACACGAGATCCTCCCACTCCAATTACAGCCCGAGACCGGTCTGAAACTAGTGGGAAGCAACGAGAATTGTGTGGACCCCATGATGACCATGGAACAGCAAGTTCATCTTCCGAGGTCGCATCAAACCATGACGGAGGAATATCCATGAAAAACAACTGTGCGCGTATGACAAAAATTGACGAAGGAAGAGATGTTATCACGCAGATGATTCGATCTTTAGGATTTGTTGTCCAGATCCATCGTTCACCCGGTGCCGCAAGACGTGTGCAACTCGATGTACCATGGAAAGCTGAAGGATATCGAAACCAGAGGAACCGCGTGCTCATCCGAGGCATTCTAAATCTGGCCTCAAGTTGCGGTGCGTTTGACAGGTCCTCAACGTTGTATCTTTCTATACAATAATGCGATGTGAGGGCTAAAAGCTTCTTGTTGGTAAAAAAACAGATTTCGTGAAGGGAATAGCCTTCGCCAGATAAGTATACGTCCTTTTAACTGCTCAAATCAAACCCTTGGGCGATAGACAGAATGAGACACTTACATCAGATTGAGCACCATCACACCAACTCCAGACATGCAATGACCAGTATGGGTAAAGTTCATCCACGTCCTCGATGAAGACGATCACCTCGTTATATAAAGCAGCGCGATCTCCGAAGACAACGACTTCTGTCTTTTGGAGTTGTTGGTCTTCGTTGGAAGGGATTCTACAAGTGAGCTCTAGACAGGATGTATGGGCCAAAGTATGTTCTTCGTCTGTGGAGATCGTCCGAAAGTGTATTCGGTATATGGAGCGAAACGCAAAAGTGTCGACACTCAGCATGTAGACAGTGATAACAAGGTCTTGCATCTCATCTAGGTACCTATTGCAGAAATATGCACCAGGGGATGGATTCGCATGATCCTCGTTCCACCTGCAAGGAGGGAGCCTCACTGTTTCAGGTGTGCATGTCCTGATATCGATAACTTTGGACATCATGTGCACGTCTCCACGATGGTACCAGGGAGACAGGGTAAGTTTTTGATGAGTAATCGTGATAAACTTGGGATTGAAGAACCATGGGACACGAAGTCTTTTCGTCACACTGAGATCGAAAGAAGTCCATGCATTTGCCTGGTCTCTGAGGATGCGCAAGCACTCCGCTATGGAGACAGTAGGTGGCCGTGGATGAATTGGCATCAGTCTTTGGGCGCCGAGTTCGATGAGGTATTGCAACTCGGTAGAGTTTTTGACTGTTTTATACATCGTTTGACAAGACTTTTAAATTCAAGCGACAGCTCATTAGCTGGATAGAGGAGGAAGGGGTTCAAGTTGAAGGGTTGGACTCACCAACGCACATCGTATAATTTCATTGTAGGAAAGAAAACTAAAAATATGGCAGCGCAACTCTTCTGCGATATTACACAGAGTAGTATGCTTTCCGGGATGAGTACACATTGGTCTACGACGGATGGGAGACTGTTGAGCTTTATCACTACGATCTGTTGATCCGTGAGAATATCAGTGATGTTCTCGGTCACTAATACAAGGCCTCAGCGCTCTGCACCCGGCATTCGACTTTGGAGTAAGGCAGCGAATAATCAATAAATTCCTGCCTTAAAGTTTATATTATATGAGATTCTCTGCGCTAGTCGTAGGAGTGAAAGATAATACATTTGGAGTCCGGTCATACTTTCATAGGGATGGTACATATAAGATTCTACAAGCATAAACGAAACAAGAGTGAATGCGAGCACTTCAAATCGGCACTACAAAACATCGCATAAATCAACATTAGCATTCAGTCAATTGAATTAAGACCGTTCGCCGCGGAGACGACGAGCGAGAGCGAGATCCTTGGGTTGACTAGAAGATGTGACCAATTAATCTACTTTATGATAACAGGGAGCCAGACGAGGCTTACATTGTGACCCTCTTGGCATGAATAGCAGCCAAATTGGTATCTTCGAAAAGAGATACCAGATAAGCTGTACAAGCAAACATACATCGGCTCGAGTGATAGTTCCAAAGTGCATATACTTACCCTCGCTAGCCTCTTGCAGGGCAAGAACAGCGGACGATTGGAAGCGGAGGTCTGTCTGTAGATGGTTGAGGCGATTAGAGTTTGCGTTCACGCCCGACATGTAGACATACCTTGAAGTCCTGGGCAATTTCTCGCACAAGCCTCTGGAAGGGGAGCTTGCGGATGAGCAGCTCCGTAGATTTCTGGTACCTCCTGATTTCACGGAGGGCAACAGTGCCAGGTCTGAACCGATGAGGCTTCTTCACACCTCCAGTGGCGGCAGCCTGTGACCAAGAGCAATCGGATGTTAACAGCGTGCTCGGGACAGTCAATACCAAAAACCAACCGCGACACTCTTTCTGGTTTGCTTGGTGGCGAGTTGCTTGCGAGGGGCCTTGCCTCCCGTTGACTTACGGGCGGTTTGCTGAAATTACCAAAAAAGGAAAGTCGTCAGAAACATATGTTATGACATTGGAAGTTCCATCGGGACAATGAGAGGTACTCCCGGAGGGTGGAAGATGCGGATGGAACATAATGCGTGGTTTCAAACCTCCGTGGTGCCTTCTTTGCGAAAGAAAAAGTCAAACACAGGTCTTTGCGCCACAGCACCCGGTTCTTGGGAACACCTTCTTCTCATGCAGCCCCTCGCGCGAAACGATGAGCACACCCCCTCCCCTCACAAAATTATAGATGATAGAGTGGAACACTGTCTACATACCTTGGTACGAGCCATTTGAAAGTTTGCGGTGTTTCTGGGTTAAAATTGGAGATTTGAGTTGGAAGATCACCGAGATGATGGTGGTTGGGGGGAAAAAGAGGGGGGGAAATACAGCAACACATCCCCTCTCCTTAAACCTACTGGGAGTTTTTTTTTGCGCAGTGTTTTTGACTCTACTTGCAGTGCTTTTGTGGTCAGTGCGCATTTCACTTGTTCATTGGCAGGGGCAGATTTCCGCTGCCACACGTAAACAGATGTAAACAAGCGCGCATGCGATGCACATGGAAGTTCTGATCAATGCTTGACTTACAAGCTAATACCGACCGTGTTAGAATCTTAGGTTGATTTCGTCAGGTCTTCAAAATTTGACAAGGGCTTTGTGCTGCTGACCAGGGCACCTCGCTAGCATCCATGGCTACATCAATACCAGTGCTATTACCTTCGGGCTCGATTCCGCGTCCACCTCAGCTTCCCCACCTAGAATGGACACCTAAAAGATATCTCTCTGATCCTCAGCCACCTCCTATGGACGATGCCAGAATTCTCGAGCAAGAGATGGCTGCTGCTAGACAGATGCAAGATGGGAAAGCCGTCAAGAAGACGAGGCCTCGGCGGACTGTCGATTTTAACGCAGGTATGGGGAGGTGGAATCTTGTACGTGGCAAGCATTGCGACGATGTATAATATATCTGATGGACTGTAGCTACGCAAACACCGACCTAATTCGACATATGTCTCTTCCATGAGACCTGCTCCTCCCTACATTATTGACGTACGGGGTTATCTTTCTATAGCGTGTAGCAGCTGAGGAAATGTTAATCATGTCTAGCTACTCCCACCAATTGCATATCCTGCAAATTCTTCGACGTCCTTGTGTACCAAATTTATCCACACCTCGACCAACAAGATTCGGTGTCCAGTCAATGTCGTTGCGGTCTGTATCACAGTTAACACCCATTTCAACTCTCTCGAACACTAATATAGTGGACTCCAGAAGGAAGACGAGTGCTGACGGGATCAACCAGTGGAGAATTTACCCTCTGGAACGGTCTCACATTTAATTTCGAGACCATTCTCCAGGCCCACGATTCCGCCGTCCGCGCCTTTCAATTCACACATTCTGGCGCATTCCTAGCTTCTGCAGACCAGAACGGAATAATCAAGTACTTCCAACCAAACATGAATAATTTAACCGCTTGGTCAGGTCACCGCGAGGCCATTCGAGGATTGAGCTTTAGTCCGGATGACCGCCGCTTTGCAACAGCAAGTGATGATTCTACTATTAGAATATGGTCGTTTGAAGAGAGTCGGGAAGAACGTGTTCTTACAGGTAATTTCCTGATTCTTGTTTCAACTTTTTGATTGTTTTATTATTTTATTTCAGGACACGGGTGGGACGTCAAGTGCGTTGAATGGCATCCTAGCAAGGGTCTTCTAGTATCAGGAAGCAAGGATAACTTAATCAAATTCTGGGACCCCCGAACCGGAACGGTTCTTTCAACGCTGTAAGCATAGCAAATATGTCATTGTCATCACTAACGAAGTTATTTAGGCATCAACACAAAAACACAATCCAAGGCCTGGCCTGGTCTCCTAATGGCAACCTCGTAGCAAGCGCCTCTCGTGATCAAACCGTCCGCGTCTTCGACATCCGCGCCATGAAAGAATTCCGTGTTCTCAAAGGCCACAAGAAGGAAGTCTGCTGTAAGCCATTTACATACACCCTCCACCCTCCACTGACCATCTATCCACAGCCGTAACATGGCACCCCATACACCCGATACTCGTGTCCGGCGGCTCCGAAGGCGCCGTGCTCCACTGGGACCTCGGCGGCCCAGAGCCCACAGCACTGCAACCCGTCATCCAACCCCGCGCAACGCTGTCCCAAGCACACGACTCGAACATCTGGTCGATGGCGTTCCACCCCATGGGCCATCTCCTCGTGACCGCCTCCAACGACCACACCACGCGCTTCTGGTCGCGCGAGCGCCCGGGCGACGCCACGTCCGTGTTCTCCGGCGGCGGCGAGAAGCCCCCGGAAATTATAGACATGAGCGGGCAGGACGACGAGGACGATGCGATGGTTCCTGGGTTTAGCTATGGGGGTGCGAATAAGTGGTGGGGTAAGGAGGAGGGGGACGCGGGTGGAGTGGGGGAGGGCGGGTATGTACAGCGCGAGGATGTGATGATGGGCTCGGATGACTTCATTCCTGGGCTGGGTGCGGCGGATCCGTTTGGGGGTACCCCTGGACCGTCGGCATCGGCGCCGGCTGTTGCTCCGAAGCAGAGTGGTCCGCTTCCTGGTCAGGAAGAGATGTGGACAGCTGACTCGAGAGGTGAGGATTGGGGGAACCGCAGGGGTGGATGGGTAGGTCGCGGAAGGGGTTTTAATCCTAACGGTCCTCGTAGAGGCCGGTATTGATTCAGAGACATGGGATTGTAACTATGGAGCCCACGATAAAACACCAAAATCTGAATCTTATTTTCTGCGATAGTTGAGATGAGGTAGCCGGCGCTTTCTACGATTCTACGATAGCATGAGATAACCAGAAGAAAAAGATAAACAAGGGGTAAAATGCGTGTATGCTTGAAAGCCAATATATATGTATGCGACGAAGATGAGAAACCGACAAGATCTAAGTACTTAGAAGCAATAGTGCCATAATATAATACAAGTTGCGATTGCTACCAAAAGAGCCCAGTCCAATTTTTATATCGTGATATCATCATGAAACTGCATTCTTCTAAGGGTGAGTATAAGTTCTGCATAGTAAAGGTGTGAGCGTCCCTCGAAAATACAAGGTGACGGAGCAACAACTCACAGTCGTCTAGATAATCTGATGACTGGCGTGGGGTGATCATGCCGCGGATGCAAGCATTGATTTCCCGCGCTGGGTATGATGAGAAGCAGTGATGTTATCCAAGCTATAAGAGCGGTGTTCGTTAAAAGCAGGATTGCGCAAGTGCGGAGGGGAATAACGGCGAGGAGGGGAGTGAGAGCGCAGGAATGCCTCTACTTCGGAAGCAGATTGTGAACGGGTAATCGAACCGGGTGAATGATCCGACATCAGTGAGTTTGAGCCGGTGAAGAAGCAGAATCTGTCAAGGTCATGGGTGTGAGAACGACAAGCTTCAGTTGATTCAGAGCGGATCTTACTGGTTAAGAAATTGGCTGTAGCTGTCGTTAAGGGATGGCTTATCATCAGAATCGGGTGTGTCGGGTCCCGGAGAGGTGAGGGGAGAACTTCGAGAACTTGAGTTCGACACTGCAGTCGAATCAGAGCTCTCGCTGCTGACCCGAGTCACACTCTGAGCTGTAAATCTCTCGAAGAGAGAAGGTATAGGGTCGCTACCGCGGGTAGGGGACTGCTCCTCAGGTAGACTCGAAAGAGGAGAACCTGGAGGGGTTTTACGTAGCGTACCACTCACTGGTCGGTCAAAATACCCACGACGGTGGTTACGCTCGCGTCCTGCCCGTGACTGAGACAAGGGGAACTCGAATTCTGCAGAACTCGACCGCATGGTGTGCGACTCCCGCCCCTCTAGCTCCCTAGGTGACCCAATGGTGACGGATCGGCTGTGGCGTGACGGTATCTTTTCGTCGCGATAAGGAGCATGCTTCGACAAAACACTGGGGAGCTCTGAGGGGTACGTGAGGGTCCGTGTACCTGGAGGAGAAAGGGGAGGAAGTGTTCCACCCCCAGGCATCTTGGACGCAAAGCCTCGATGATACTTGGCTGACAGAGACGCATCTTGCGTGAACGTCGGGGCCGAGCGCGGTGATAGAGACGCCTGGGGAGGATCTGCATCTACTCTTGCCACGTCGAGTTTGGCACTTGAGCCCTCCATGATAAGCTCGGTCGCAGGTGATGCCTTGCGCGCCGCAAGTATCGGGACGAACTTAACCATGTAGTTGACACCATTGTTGTTGTCCCAGAAGTGCCTGCCTGCGGCAGAATACCGCAAGGCAATAAACATGGTTTTCCCCTCGATACGCGCCCACATATCATGTAACCTTATCGAGAACGTGAATATATCAAATGCGCCACCGTCCACGGATTCCGTGTAGCGTGCGGTAACCTCACTCGTCGTCTGCCACAAATCGAGAGTAAACCGAGCGGCAACCCATTTTTCGTATGCGATGTTGCGCACACGGACAGTTCCGACGATGGTCTTGTCGCTTTGCGACAAAGTGAGTCCCTGCAATATGACGTCTGCATCTTGTGGCGGGACGGAAGGCATGTTCCGAATCTGGAGCTCGATCTGCTTCTCGGGGCCGCCATCCGGTGGACCACGGACGAACGAGGGGAAATCGCTCTCGGTACCGCTGGTATCATTTGGGTCATGATCCCGTGATACAGCTAGAGGCTTCTGCTTAGCGAGAAACAATTTTACGTGCTCGAGCTTGGGGTCGAAGTGTACGGCCTTCGAAAGCGTAGGCGTAGTGGGTTCGCTCTTCACGACCCCAACGCCTGTAGTAGGGATTAACAGGCTGGGAATCTTGGGACGCTTGAGCGAGGGCTTGACAGGCTCGCCAGACTTTTTTCGAATAAAGCGCATCTGCGGGGAAAGGTTCGAATTGCCAGTCTGGGCCCCATGGATGTGCGAGTCTAAGTGGGGAAGAGAACTGGCCCGCATTTCCGACGATAATTGGCGTGGGTGTGCCCCGAGTAACGTTGGTTTCGTACTCCCAGCGATATCGGACGGAGCCTGTGGTGACCCTTGGAGCGGCCGCACCGTGTCAGCATCAGAAGTATCACCGAGCTCCAACGTGCGTTGACTACCCTTTATTATGTCCGCTTGACCGCGCGCATGCAAATTGTTCCTGGACTTGATAGACGAGAGTGTGGGAGATGAAGGGTGGGACACGGAAACTGTAGGAGAGTTTTGCCCGCGGACTCGTCGAATGCGCGGGATGATGATATGAGACTCATCTGAAGGCGTAGAAGAGGCGGAAGAATTGGAGCTGGACGAGTCGTAATGGTAAATATCAGTGGTAGGAAAGCGTATCGATGATGCGTCACTGAGGTGGCCCTTGCCGTGATCAAGGGCACTATCATCGAGGAGTTTCGCGATGGTAGACTCGGACAAGTGAACATACGGTAAACGTGACAGTCGTTGCAACATGTGAAGTTCTGCACCGTTTCCGTCCAGCAGAATTTCTGGACTGGTGCTAGGAAACGGAATATGGAACTGGGAGGTCTCGCAAGCCATAGAACTCATGTAGAATAGAGACAAAGGCTTATTGATGTTTGTTCTGATGCGATAGCAAGGACCTGTCTCAGGTAAGTGATATTTTATAGCGCGATCGATACAAGAACTTGCCTTTATCGAAAACGTTTCACGCTGTCCAACGACGACACAGTGCTTTAGATAGACAAAGACATTGAAATTCTGGTGCAGTGGTGATAGTCACAGATGAAGAAACGTTTGAACGTTTAGTAGGCGCGTGAGTGGACACAACCACGGCGCTATGTGCTGTTTCAAAAAAGGTCAGCCAGGTGAGTCGGATCATAGTTTTGAACTGACTGATGATGGATGGTCAAAGCAAGAGGGCACACTAGGACGTTAATGATCGTGAAGGGTGGCGTGAAGCACCTGACAGCAGGCTGGTGTGCTCTGGGGAGAAAACTGCATGGCTTGCCGAGGGGATATTACTTATATATGTATATGTTTGTCAGAAAATTTGTGAATCGGAGACTTGAAGTAATACATTACGACAATTGCATCAAACGTGCGAAAGATAAGCCATTTTTGTCGGTGGTTTATCTCTCGTTTCTGGTCAACATTACCCGCTATCTCAGTGTTCGCGGTGTTTCACGGCAACGAACGAACATGCATACAGTTAGTATGCACTCATATAGCAAATCGCCTTTCTTCCAGAGGGTTTCCGAAACACTCGTTCCAGTCTTGGTTGCACTCGAGCTATGCAGATCGGATTATCGGGCTCACTAATGTCGGACTCATCATTACAAATATTGTTATATACGCTGGAGGCTGTAGCTCGCCAAGTCCTACCTACGTCCCAAGGATAAAAGTGTTACCGCATTAAACCCCTACTGTGGATGGATAGCAAAGTCGCCCGCCTGATACCGAAGGATTCGTGATCGATATAGGACTAGTCTCCAATCGATATAACCATGGAATGACTCACTGATACCAGAATCGTATTCTAATAACCCGTTTTAAAAGTGAAGGTGAGTAGCGAAGCTCTACGTCGAAGGCTGATGGTTACCAGCTCAAAACATCATCCGCGACGTGCTGGAGTCAGCTGGTTTAAAGGTACTTGGTCTCTCCATTCGACGCGTCGTTCAGAGTGAAATGGGTTCTGATAACAACTTTAGACGCGCTATTCTTCCTCGAAGAAGCTCCAGTATCGATGACGCCTTGACGGTCTCTGTATACGATGGCTTCGAAAGTGCTTCGAATTGTGATCTCTTTGAGCGCTCAATCCCATGTAATACATATGCCATGCGTCCTTGCGCCACAACCTCGGCCCCAACTGACCCAACACTACTTACTGCCGCGCGCCGTTTGTTACGCAAGGTAAAGGAACAGAAGGAACCAATGGACGCTCCAAATCTTTCTCAAGATAAGATAACACTAGCATTCGAAAGTCACTCGGAAGTTGTAATTTCCCTCGATGTTGAAGGGCTCGTTGTCTCTCGGTACTCAGTCCCTATCTCGCGCTTGCAAGCTGGGCACACGTGGCTCTAGGATTATACCACACAATCTCGAACGTTTTGAACCAGCAAGATTTTGTGTATTGCGTTCTTGATTAATTTCTGCAACTGCAAACGTGGTTCGGAACCAAAGAGGTGAGTTGTCAGGATTTCACGTTTGACAATTGGCCCCACAGTACTTACTGATGTAGGAGTGGGGTGGATCAAATCAAAGGGGATCCGAGACGATGAAGAAGCACCATCATGGACGCAATTCATCTCATACTTGCCTGATACAGCGCTCGATACACCATCATGGGCGTCATTATGTAAAGAGGCGTGTGTCACATGTCTACGTCCTGGCATATAAAAGCTTAAGGTTCTTTGTAAAATCAGCGAGGTACGTACCGACTTCCCCTGTCCTGCAACGATATTAACATTAAAATTAGATAGTGGTGGAGCTGTTTGACAGCTGCTCCACTCAAAGTACTTGACCACTGCAAGCCTCGTATGTCAACTACCTTTCTGGCTACGACATCGTGCAGGTGCAGGAACACATCCATGCCCTCGCCAACTCTTCGTGCTCCTCTGTGGAGTAAATAGAACATGAGGTTCGCGCTCTTCGTTCACTTTGTGTCGTCCTACACCAAGCAACGGAGATGTTATAGAAGGGTACTGCGAGTTCAGCTTCCTTTTGCATTAGATCCCCAGTCCACCTGTCTGTGGAGGAAGGAGCCTCGAGTCCATCCAGTTACGCGCACGATCTCAGAAAGCCTCAGGCCTCAGTACTTCCGTTGCGCAATCAAGAGGCGTAATGATGTGATGAACTGACGTGTTCGGGACGGTTTCCTGACAAGCGATTCACCTATGAACTTCATGTATCAAAATTCATCAATAGTGACCCCAGATTTTGAAACACACAACGGTTCATACCAGGAACTGAGGGATTTGGGAACATTGGGGGGGCCGCTATCGGCGGCTCCGCGACTCTTCCTTGGTGTGCACCTACACGAAGAGCCCCCTGCCGAGCCTTATCGTTGTCTAGTGAGATCGTAATTCTGGCGTTTCAGATCCGAACCTGATTAATGATTACTATCGCGTAGCATTTCGTAATCGTCGCCGATTCACATCCGATGCAGTGAGATTTCAATCTTATATCACGAATCCCCAGTACTCCTCGTCGACCCGTCATTGGAAAGTTCTGATGATGCTTCCACAGAACTCCCCGCGTTGCTCTCTAGATCCGATACTTCTTTCTTCGACCCTAACCCACAAAACCTACAGTCCCAGATGTCCTTCTGGCGTGTTCGCGTTTCATCATATCTCTCTACAATTTCAAATCTGCTAATCGTGTATGCCAATTTCCCACGACGTCAGGTCGACTCGAGACAATAATTATCATCTTTCATCTTATGGGCTGTCTAGGTGGAGACTAAGTCGAGACGCGTCGTCAGTCCTCCAACTCTGCATCGCGTCGCCGAAATGCAAGGCGCAAGTCACACGTAGAGAATGGATTTCTGTTTCAAGAGCACTGGCACGCATTCTTCCAGAGCTTGGAAGGTGAAACAAGAACGGGATGAAACATCTGGAAAAGCTGTATGATCTAGCAGAGCCTTTGGCAGAGACGGGACGTTTCTGCCTGATAAGTCGTCCTCTACTAACATTTAGTTGGGGAGGATGTACCAGAATCACTAAGTCGTAATGATCTTCATCACTGAACTCACAGATATAGTAGCTAGGCTTGTGACGTGATCCACCGCCATGGGAACACTGGCTTCAATTTGGTGGGTACAGGTTCGTACTTGAACATACAGGCGGAAGGATTGGATACATTATCTGGATTCTGAAGGTAGCCCACAAGACAAAGATGGGAAGAAAGTTGGAAAGTATATAAAATATA
>PVYE01002353.1:40023-53384 GCA_002995055.1 Rhizopogon rudus | reverse complement strand
CGACATTCTATGGGAATTTATGACAGGAGCGGTTTTGTTGATGTAGTATCTTCATTTGTGTATGGTCTTTCTAGGGAGACGAGATGATCAACCGATAATTTCGTATGGTTTGGGTACCTAACACAGCCAAACAAGTCTGCAGTAGCCCCCAAGATCAAAATTCAAGAGTTATGAGTTATGCTAATGACAAGACATATATAATCTTCTACGCCCCCGGGTCGACCCTTTTCCTGTTCTGCTGCGTTAAAGGTACAACCTGATTGCGGTGTGCCACACGGGTATTATTCACGAGCTTTCCTGCCTGACTTGGATGCCTTACGTTCTAAATATCTCTATAATTAAAACCTGCGCACATAACGAGAAATGTAAACCTTACTGAGTTTGGTTGGCTCAAATTCATCACCTCCATCAGTCGCAGACGAAGATGTGCCGCTGAAAGAGACAGTGGCAGAATCAGAGGTCAGTCGTCGTAACGTGCGCTTGGGGCGAGATTCCTTTGCACCTGTTGCTGTGCATACAGGTGCCGTCACAGCTGGAACAGGATTCGCATGTACGGCAGGACTGACAGGACGTCGTGGTATTCGTATTTTTAATGTAGGAGTAGAAGACTGGGCAGACTGGGTGATCGTGACTGAAGGCTTGGGAGTGATGGGCGCAGTGGCTTTGGGAGGATTGAGTAAGGCTGCAGCAGTAGGCAAGGACGTAGAAGCTTCCGATGCGTCAGGACCAATAGATTGGATCATAGAACTAGGGGCATGCGCAACGGCCTGTGCGCTCGCCACAGAGGTACTCTCATCTTTCGCTGTGTCCTTCGAGATGGCAGAAGCTCTAGGTTTCCGGCGTTGACGGGTAGTTCTGGTGGGCTTCCCCTGCTACACCCACGTAAGTAACAGGTCCCAGCAAAAACTACCATACTCACAGCCTCGACCGGCTTCTCGGAAGAATCAAGAACACGTAAAGTGACTTCTTCGGCCTCCTGTTTCACCGCGATTCGCGCCCTCTTAGGCCGCACCGGAGGCGACTGGTCAGTTGAAGCCTGTGCAGACAATTGAACAGGAGAGCCATTCTCTAGCGCAGGGGCAGCGGACTTCGCAGGTGCTTTACGCTGTAGGTACCCTTTTCAGCGACACAAGTTATTCAAATGATGGCTCAACGTGCCTTGTGAGCAGATGCTCTCAACATCTCCACCTGAGGCGCTAAAGGTTGCGGTTGCGTAGAGCGTAATTCCGCTTCTGTTTGTGTACTAGCATCGACTAGGTTCTTTGGATTGTCAATAGGAGCAGGTCTCTGCTCCGTTTGCCTGCTGAGCATGTGCTGGAAGTTGCACAACATCTATAAATTGTGTCAACCTTGACATGTCGTGATGGCGAAAGTGCTCAAACGAATCTTACCTGCGCAGCGTGCAACTCGTCTCGGGAGATAAGAGGACCTTCCGGTAGTGCACCATGCTGTTCATCGAAATCATCCAGAGAACTCAGGGATGTGAGCGGCGAAGACATCGCAGATACTGGCAGCCTACTCCCCCATCAAAGACTGTTACCAATCAATCCGACACACATACCTCTGATCACGATGTTGATCTTTGCTGATCTTATTCCAGAAATCAAGCATGACTACCTTCTCGGGTACCCTATACCTTCGACCATTGATAAGGATCTCATCAAGGACTAGCTTCTCCGCTATCGAAATGCCTTCTGGGTGAATGATGTCAATGTTGCCGTTATTGAACTGGCGCGACTTTGCGATGTCCATCGTGGGTGGATTTTGCTTAGGAACGCGACGCTTGGGTTGCTGTGTATGGATGAGTTATGAAAGCCCAGCCAAAGCACTGTGATAACTTACGAAAGCATGTTCAGCATGATTAGGACACATCCACTTCTTATTGAAGGGCGGCATAGCCACGAGTGGTGGATCGAGACAATCCAGATGCCAATGGAGACTACAGTAATCGCAAGATACCATGCTTCTCCATACCTCGGGAGTGGAACTATGTGCATACGAGGTTGACCTCCTGGGGCGCTTTGCAGGAGGAGCAGACACATCAACATCGCTGGGAAGGGCGGATGTTCCGCAACGGAAGCAAAGCACAGGAATGCCGCTCTTGTCCTTGAGGCGGTAAGGTTCACGATCCTCGATCTGACCGTGGCGACTACAGACAGCCATTAGCGAATGAAGACAAGTAAAATTTCACTCTCACTTCAGGCGAGGCTGTCTGATCTCTGAGCTATCGATGTAACTCCCATTAGAAGCAGTAGCAACTAGTTCATTCACCATAAGTCTTTCAACGCACAATGAAACATCAAGAGACGCACCATCCTTGAAGAAATTCCTAATGTCTTCAGGGAGCTGAAATTCTTTAGGCATGCTCGTCTGCACTTGATGAATGAGGGGCGATATGAAGGAAGGTGGTGGTTTGGACGGTGGATGCTGTTGTGGCATGGATGAATTGATATAGAATTCGCACAATGGAAAGACACACCTTCCGAATCGTGCAGTTAGGACAATACCACCTCTCTCCGAGTTCCGGCAAGGCCACAGCTTCCATTGGTGGATCCAAGCACCAGAGGTGGAAGGCCCGCGGGCACCCATCACAATACACCAGGGCTCCTAATGACCGACAGGACGAGCAGTGATCTTCGTTCAACTAAACGACGTGGTAATGAGGGGCACGATCGTAAGAAAGGGATCGACTACGCACCAGTGCAATTGGGGGATCAGGAGAGAGCGAGAATGTGGCTGTTGATTCCTCCTTGACCCTTGAAGACAGTTTCTCGGTCTCCTTTCCTTTCCCCTTGTCTTTTCTTGGCCTTCCTCTTCCATTTGCGATGAGTTGAGGAGGGGCCTGGGGCGGATACGATTCATCAAAAGCAGGAGCAGAGGTTGCTCGAGATACTGAAGGCTCTTCAGAGTAAGGGTTTATCGCAAAAGGGTCAGAGTCTGGGAAGGGGGGTATACTGGGCTGGCGAGAGGATACCTCAGGAACGATGGGATCCGAGGCAGGAATGACGCTGCTGTTGATGTTGCGAGCAGACGCACGCTGAGCCCTTCCATTTGCAGTTCTTTTTGAGGGATATGCGTGCGGCGACGTGGCAAAGTTTGATGTGGGATGAGGATGGAACATTTTGCAGCACAGCAAGCGGAGATGATTAGCGTCGCGACAGGACGGAAGAAGAGGACTTACCCTTTGTCAACCCTAGCACGTTTTCGTCGTTGACCTTCGGCATCTGAACCACTGAAGGCGGAACCCATCAATCCAGAGTAGGTGGAACCAGGATCAGATGCTGGCAGATAGGACACAAAAGCTCCTGGTTTCTTTGGGTCGCGCTTGTGCGCAGCCTGCTGAACAGACAGCAGGGAAGGTGGACCTGGCAAAATTTCAGTTGAAAGAGACGGATCTGAGATACCCTCGAGATGAGGCGGTTGCACCACGGGTACTCCTGGTAACATGTACACCGGGACATCCGCCATGGAAGTCATGGTTGAAAAGTGAAGAGAAGGTCGGGTTACGTTCCTTCACGGGTTTCTGTCTCTCAAAGCAGATTGGAAAGAATAAAGGAGTGAGGGGTGATGGTCGCGGCGCTCGCAGAGGGTGCTGTGTGGCAAGCGAGATGCGGGCGACGACAACATCCCGTCCCATCGCATCCAACTACAATTTTCACAAAAACTATAACACACAGATGTCCAGGTAACTACTACTCATTTCACAATGTTCGCTCATTCAGGCGTGCTTCTTCTGCCTCCTGCGCCAACATGAACCCAGAGAAAAGTAAATTCAAGATGTCCCCGAAAACATGAAGTAAAGTGCTCCCTTGTCCTCGTAGTAACAGTCATCAGTGCACCAGACACAGGATATAAGTCGTTCTGGATGAACTCATCGATAATGAACTTGGTGCAGGGGGACGATTGCACCGCAAGAGCCCTCCTCCAAAGATCAATTGTGTGGGACAGTAATCACCAATATAAGCACAGCTGATAGAAACGAATATTTGCTCCAAGAGTCTGCGCGAGAACTATCATCCTGAATGAATCCCAGCGGTGAACGAAGCAGATTCTCTGAGCGCAAACCTGGTTGATCTCGTTTATACGATAAGACGTTGCTGATCTTCATCATCCAACGCGCCGACTTCGCTGGGAAGCGTGGCGATTGACCGGCCGAACCCCCTGCTGCCCTTGGATTTGGGCAGCTCTCGAGGCACGTATTCTATGGATACGGGACTGTCGGTGCGCTTCCAACTGAGGGCCATTATCGACCATGAAAGGCTGCGATGAATCAAGGGTGCACACAGTGCAAACGGTCTTCCTGCGGGCTCGTAATACTTCTGTAGGGCTACCGGGTAATTGGGTAAGATATCAGAGAACCACAGAATGTGTTAGACATACTTGGTGGGTTTGACATCGATAGTTAGCATCTCCCGTGCCCTTTCGGACAACGCTAGAGGGTCAGGCAAATTCTTATTGCCGAGAAAAGCTGCCAATACCCATCATTAATGTATGCACGAAGAAAATAGAGACGATATACCTTCCGTGATACTTTCACCTGGGTTGAGTACGCGGGATGTCCACCGGTCGCCAAGTTCTGCAGGTACAAATCACACTGCCTGAAATCGAATATGCAGATTCGTACAAGCTTACCAGTAGCATCCAGAAGGTATACTGGGACAAGGGTTGCTGCATGATCCCCCTCGCTATCTGTGTTATAGGCAGCAGGAAGAAGTTTATTCCTTAACCACCGTATCTGACGCTTTGCATACTGCCTTGTTCCGTTCTTCATTTGCTCCACGGCGGATGCAAAAAGCTTCTCAGATGGCACTGGAGAAGCAAGATAATCATGAAACTCTTTGTATCCTAAAATGTTGTAAGTTGGTGTTGGGGGAAACAATTGACAGAACTCGCCAATAGACTGGTATGATCCAAGAGTGTAATCAGTCTTCTGCACAACAGATTCATCAGACTGCTCGGAGGAAGCGATCGCCCGTAATTCTTTGATTTCATCTAACAATCCTTGCTGAACGACAATGTCAGTATGAAGTCAACAGGTAAAGACCTTCCTAACCTTGATCATATCATCAACTCTTACATCCAAGCGCTCATTCAAGACAGAAGGCTCAGCGTAGAGCCAGAAACAAAGAGTTCGATACCTAATGCAAGATCGGTGAAACTACCACACCACTCGGTGGAGACAAACGCAAACCTTGGAGTCGGCGCTGTTTTCGACTGCTCAGCAATAATTTCGCTCGGGGTCTTTCCGGTGTCTTTGATGACACGAATGCTTCCCAAGACTTTACGTGTGTCCTTCCAGTGCCATCGCTGTGCAACTGGTTCGTCCAGCGCGGTAAGAACCTTGTATAGCAGCATGGCATCCTCAGGGTGGGAAGCTGCAGATGGAGGGTGCTCTGGAAGTGCATTAAATAGTTCAAGAAGGTCGGGAGGTAAATTAGCAATGGAGCGCGTAACAGAATCCGACAAGGACTGAGATGGTGTAGGCAGCCGATTCGGAAATATGAGGTGTTGAATCCAATAGGATGTACCGCCAACAATGATCGGAATTTGATCCATGTCATGTGTTTCATCTATCTGGCTTGATACTATGACCAAGGTGACTGGGAAGAGAAGCGAGAAGAATTCACCGCCTGAATAGCATCTTGCACCCACTCTCCCACTACGTACTGCTCCCCAGGCTGCTTGAAGTCCATTAGAAGGTGGTCGACTCCCATCCTTTCGGCGACTGGGACTTTATTTGTGATTACATCCATACCAGTGTATACTTGCATGGAGTCAGCGTTGATGATCCTCGCCCCCTTCCATCCATGAGCATGAGTTCCATGAGCAAGTTTCAGAGCCAGCTCGATAGCAAGTTTGGACTTTCCAACGCCAGTAGTTCCACAGATCGTGATCAATGGTTTGAGGCCCACCATTTTGAGATCATCACACTCAGTGAGGTTCAATTGTTCAAGTTGTAAGCCAAATCAGGCAAGTCAGTAAATTTCAACCTCCGACTATGGTCAGGAATAGTTTGTGTGCTGTGCCGACCAACTACTCTGCGGACATGTCGTCCATTCTACGCTCGAGGGCGACTCGGATAACTCTGTCAAATCTTTCGCCCGGACAAAACTCACAGCACGCAGTTTGTATATTTGTCATTTTTGTTCACCATTTACTCATCCTTTGTTTGGCAGCAAAAACGCGTTGGTAGAGGAGAGGGTTCTGGTCGCGGAGGAACCTCCGGACGAGGTCACAAGGGCCAGAAGGCTCGTGCAGGGAATGGAAAACCAAAAGCTGGATTTGAGGGTGGTCAGACACCTATTACGAAGAGGTTCCCCAAGAGGGGTTTTGTAAATCCGTTCGTGTTGTCTTGCAGCTGGTTTTGTTCTGTCTAACAATTTCGTCAAGAAACCGGAAGGTGTACGCGCCCATTAACCTGGACCGGATACAATATTGGATAGACCAAGGTCGGCTGCAGTCGTCTCCCGAGAACCCTATTACAGCCCGCGAACTGCTGTTGAGCGGCTGCATTCATAATGTTCACGATGGAGTCAAGCTTTTGGGTGATGTATGTCTGTAACTTTAGCCGTCCTTTTAGCATGACTCATTTTTTCTAGAATGCTGCATTTTTGAAATCACCTATTCACATTACTGCTTCTCGGGCATCCAAGAGTGCCATCAGAGCAGTCGAATCCCTTGGAGGAAGTGTTTTCTGCAAATACTATAACCCGTTGGCTCTTCGTGATTGTGTCAAGAGCCGTACAGATCGTATTTCAGCATCACCCACTCGTCGCACCGACATTCGTGAGTCTTTCTCTCTGTTATACCCGACCGCTCTGACTGACATGCCTTCAAGTATGGTACACGGACTGGCGCAACCGAGGATATCTTTCTCCCGAAGCTATCCAGAAAAACCCCATAGTTGAGGAGCGATGGAAGGAGTTGTCCAGGCAGTTACTCGCTTTTAAGGATCAGACTTTCGATACCAAGGGGGTCAAAAAGTTGTAGACATGCTAGAGTACATTATGAGATATTCGAAGAGTCGACGTCCATCTTATCTGGAGATACACTTCGACTGTGAGAACGGCTGGGTGAACGAGATGGAGAACGAGAAGGACTCCGTGATACATATCGACCGTTCTCTGACGGGGATTGACTTCTGTTTCGACTACTGCTGGGGCTGCGTGATCGGTATGGGCTCTTACTGGCGCTCCTGCTCCTGCTTCGACTTCGACTGGAGCTACGACTTCTACCGCTATCGTGATCAGTCCTCCCTTCCATAGCGTCAAGTAAGCGGCTCTTTCGAGGACCAATATCGCCGTTTTCTTCAAGCACCGAGCGCTTGGCTATGCGTGGAAGAATGGTGTCGCATACTCGTTCCTCAGTGATGAGCGAATAGATGAATTCATCAAAATGTATGAGTGAATACCCCGCTGTTGCACTGTGAGATGTACATCAAGGAAAAAGCGACAAAGGTCAACACACCCATGTCTCGGTATCGAAGCTTCCTGTAGTCCTTCATTAACGGTTCGAGAAGCTCGTACACTTCGGCCGCACTGAAGGTCATTCGTACGTACATGGCAGCTAATGCCCTCATGTATCTGAGAGATCTGCATTAGCAGTCGCAGTAGGGAAAACGGATGACAACGCTGACTTGAACTCGTCCGCTTGTAGATATTCTATTAATATCTCTTTCTCTGGTTGAAGCTGTAGCAACTTCAGGAGCAAGCACAGGAACTCCGTGGGGCGCTGATTGCCATAAACACCCCCAATGCACCTAAGTACGATAGCTTGATCAATCAACGACTCCGCTACATTGGAGAGAAGGGTGAGCTAAATGTCTCGGGAAGCGGGGGAGGACACACCAGTCAGAGCGAAGCAATGCTCCTTCCAATAATTCGATTCCCATATTCGATTGCGGATTACCGTCTCGACTAGAAACTACACCATTGTCAGCTATCACTACGTCGTGTTACCGCAGATACTCGCCTGAGGGTTTTGGCCGTGGATGGCAATTGCGCCTTTGACGGTAGTGTTGGCCATGATAGTTGCTCGCTGAAGTATGTAATTCGGGGAATCCCGATCGTTTACAGGCTCTTGATCAGAATTTTTTTGTCATACACATGGCCCCTAATACAGAAGGAACGACTATCTTCATTCTATAAGGGTCTGCCTACGGGAGACTACACATGGCCACTGATCGAAGAGGTCTGACAGACGACTTCAACTTGCTCTTGCAATTCCTGAAGTACAGCCACTTACTACATAATCCCGATTTGGTTGGGCGGCGCGTACAAAGTTTAACCTCGAAGAATTAATCGCACTAGAAGACGGAATCTGGAATTCTATTTCATGAGTTTCGCCCCACCGGCTACATAGTTCAGCATGCGCACGGCGGTTTCTTCCTGCTATCCATGAGGCGTTTTCACTATCGTGCCGAACCGGTTCCGTGATCCGTGAAATGTTTTGACCTCAGCGTACTCACATACCATCCTCATGCATACACGCGGTAATATTCTCTGCTATTCACTTACATCCTATAAAAGGTTTCGTTAGGTAGTTGCCAGTGTTTGGTGTCGCTTTCTTAGAAGAATAACCTCTCATCCTCCTCGCTCATGGCAATAATTTCTGAGGACCCTATCCAACATCCAAAGAAATCTACTGAAAGCGTCGCCCCAGGCGGAAGCCCAGCCACCGCCCAAGCCTACCAAGAAGTGAAGACAGACATCGAACACATTATTGTGGAAGATGATCCTCGGAAATGGGGAAATGCGCGCAAGGTAAACAGAGGATCACCCATCGTTTTCCGACTTGAGGTTGGCTTAATCGTCTTAGACCGTCATTCTTGTTATTGTCTCGGGAGGCTCTATGATTGCAGGGTTAGCCTGCAATATTCAAAACCGTAGGGCTATTCGCTTCATACCGGAGAGTCAAGGGACTAAATTTCTTGCTCCATAGCTGCAAATGCCCAAATACAGAGCGACCTAAGAGCGACTACCTCGGAAATAAGCTGGACTTTATCTGTTTTCATCCTTATCCAGGGAGTCCTCCCACTCCTATGGAGCGCCATCAGCGAAATCAAAGGACGCAAGGTTTGGTTTGAGCGCTCTTTAACCATGAAATGCTAACGTTCTTCCTGGCGCCCAAGTTTGTCTATGTATCATCCATGGCACTATTTGCGTTCGCCTCTGCAATTGTTGCTTTGTCCAAAACCATCGGGCTGGTAATTGGAATGAGAGGCCTTCAAGCTGCTGGGTGAGGAACTCATCCACACTAACTCGCAGAGTTTCCACTCACAGAGACCAGCTCGAGTGCGCTCCTGTCTATTGCCGCGGGTACATTGGCAGATATTTATGAACCCCATGAGCGAGGCGCTAAAATGGGCATATATTATTCTGCTCCACTCTTAGGGCCGGCATTAGGCCCAATATTGGGTGGCGCACTCGCACAGAGGATGGGCTGGCGCTCGATCTTCTGGTTTGTCATGATCTGTGCCATCGTTGTTCTCCTTGCGCTCGTTCTCTTATTCAAAGATACGTTCAGAAAGGAGCGTAGTCTGACATATCAAAATGTCTTGAAAAGAAGGGTAAATGAGCAGGTGGCACAACACTTGAGCACATCCGGTCAAACCATTATTACCTCTCCCGTGACTGAGAAGTCTCTGCAGCCTGCGTTGGAAAGGGTGGCATCTTCACAGCAGAAGGGATATCTTGACATCGAGGCGAATGCTCTTGCCGTTGCACCTACTTCAAGTATGGAATATATCACTTTGTCGCTAGCAGACGTCAATCCCTTTCCTCCACTTCTGAAAATCCTCACACGCATGAATAATCTCGCATTATTATTTGCTTCCGGTGAGTGCCCTTCAGATTGAAACAATGTGTGCATATGTGACTAGCTGTTTATAATTAGGTTTGATATTCGCTTTCAACTACAGCATTTCATATACTTGTTCGATAACTTTATCCGAACATTATGACTATGATTCTCTATGGATTGGTCTAGTTCTACTCTCATTTGGAATAGGTAATTAACCTATTTATTGAATTGCCAATGACTGACTTGCGTTGAAGGCAATATATGTGGATCCATTCTCGGCGGTCGCTGGTCTGACCGATCACTCGCCAAGCTGACGCAAGAAAATGGAGGTAAAAGCTTCGCTGAGGTCCATTAACTCCCTATGGCTACGCGGCAGATTACTCTAACATGATGATGCAGATGCGATTGACCAGTACTCTGCCTGCCATGTGGTTCTTTCCACCGTCCATAATTGGATACGCCTGGGTTTGCGAAAAGCACGTTCATGTCGCTGCAATATGTGTCATGCTTTTTCTGTCGGGGTTCTTCTCAATGTACGCTGGCATGTGAATTATATTACCCTGACTGATGTCTACCTAGATGGATTTATACGAGCACGCTGGCATACATCGTGGACGCTAACCCAGGTCGTTCGTCAACGGCTGTTGCAACGAATAGTGCATTTCGATGCGTTTTTGCTTTCGTTGCTACTGAAGTGGCTGTTCCAATTCAGGTGTATTCAATTTCTCCCGCTAATTTGTATGGTTTAATCCTTGTTATTAGGATGCTATTGGCGATGGCGGTCTGTACACCCTCTGGGGCGGCATCATGATAATAATGGAAGTCCTCATACTGCTCGTCCTTTATAAGGGCAAGAAATGGAGAGGCGCATGCGAGGAGAAAGGGAAGGGAGCGTCGGGACAACCTTGATCACGTCGAGAGGTGTTACTACTCTGGTAAGGCCCTCGTGTAAAACATATTTACATCCTCATTACTAGAGCCATTAGGCGAGACCAGCTCCGCGAGGCCTACCCTCAAATCCAGGCTCCTTGGGACACCCCAGCTCCCTGACCATTTCATTACTATATAGGCATATTCTTATATATAAATACCATATTTTTGAGGAACTGGATGAGGCCATAGCCTTTATTACTTGTATCACTAATGTATGTCCCATAAAGCAAATCACATATATTCGATGGCACAGAGAGGAAATAATGAAATCCACGAGCTCACTGTTGCACACCGACCACAAAAGCTGAGTGGATATGCCTCCAACCCTGTAACTGCACGCCAGTTGCCACAACCAACCATGAGGGAGCTTTTAATAGTAGGTGTGTCAGCAGGAGAAGTACCTACTAATCCGACAATGACGTAAATGCATTTCTTCCTGAAAAAACCAAACACAAATGAGTTATGATACAATTCGTCGCCGGCGCTAAAAAGTCACAACCGTGACCGCCACGCAAGGTGGCTGTACACAGGATTCCACGTTTACTACGGAACAGGTCTACGTGAGGCTAACACGGGTCGGACTCAGGACTCAGTCAGTTGCTCTCGCCAACGCGAGTATGCATATCACGATCTCAAACCAGACAAAAGACGATCTGCGTTGTGCCTTCAGGGGTTCTGAACAGGAAGTTCACGTCCTCCTCAAGGCGCATGCGAAGAGCATGATATCCTCCCCGAAATACTCCCCCCTCGTGATATCTCGACATTTGCGGAACACAGAGACGAAGGAATATGAGACGATTCATACAGGTTCTGTATCCGTCCCAATGCCTCTCAGAATAAACACTGGTCGGAGGTGGAACAGTGTCGGGGTCCCGTCAGATTCAGAATGGATCGTATACTGCAATAAGGTGAGCTCGAGACAGTGTTTTAGACGCTCCTGGCCTGTCCGAGTTCATATGAATATGCCACCAGTTGTCTCGAAAACACTATTGTTTACTTATTTTTCCTCGACGCGATACATCTCGTTTCTTGTCTCTTGTCCCCGACACCGTTCCTCTATCATCTTTGATGCTTCCAGGCAAGACTGTTATTTGTATTCCCTGTACTTACCCTAACGTGCGCATCAGGAACTCATGACACGTATGTCTCAGGTCATGTGTACTAATGGAGTGCTGGCCTGACAAATCTGATAGGATGGCTTTTTATGGATGGCCTATATCCCAGTGCCAGTCACAAGGTACCCCTCTAGAAAGACAACTACACGCTGGCATTCGAGTTCTCGACATACGCTTGGCGATAGTCGATTCCCGCCTCATTTCATACCACGGAATATACCCAGAACGTGCGCCCTTTGCGGAAATTATATCAACTGTGCACATGTTCCTTACGACGCCCTGGACCTCACACGAGACCATAGTGATGTCGATCAAACAAGAAGACTCTGACACACGACGCTTTTCCAAGCTCGTACGCGAAGAGATCATCGCCTCACCAGGGGGGTTAGGCATGTGGTATTTGGAAAATAGAATACCAACCCTGGGTGAGGTGAGAGGCAAGGTCGTGATGTTCAGCCGTTTCGGCGATAATGGTTATGGTTGGGACAATGGTGCCATTGGAATCCACCCACCTATCTGGCCTGACAGCGACAAGCTCGGTTTCACGTGGAACTGTCAGAACACCATGGTGCAGACTCAGGACTGGTGTGTATAAAGCACTCTTACCGCTCTGCTAACCCTGACTATCACCCCAGGTATGCAATTCCTTCCTTCCTTTATATTCCCGAGAAAGTCGCCCTTTCAACAGACATGCTCATTACTGATCGTGATTCTTGCCCCACCCTCTCGATATCTTTCTTTTCTGCATCTTCGATACCATTAGCCTTCCCTCCCACAATTGCCCGGGGCCTCGGGTGGCCACAATGGGGTATTGGATTTGAAGGCGTTAATACCCGAGTCGGGAAGTGGCTCCTTGCTCAATTTGACAAATGTGAAGAGAAAGGTGTAGACGTGGATCCGCGGATTAGAGGTTGGGCGCTATTGGATTTCTACGAAGATCCTTTAGGCATCGTCCCGCTGTTCGTGGAGTGCAATTTCAGAGGGAGAAAGAGCGGGGAAGAAGGCTGGGTATCCGTGGTGTAATAACGCTATAGGAAGAACATTTTTAGGTGAGAACAAGGTTATCGCTTCTGCAAGTATGTACGTACACTTATGCTGAATCTTGACACATGGTCTCCAATCCGCCTCGAAGTTGGCGCGAGTGACCTACGTATAGTGTAATTACAAATTACAACATTACACGTTGAATTATTCCGTTTGTAATGTTTCGGTGATTTGTGCAAATGCACAAAGCATACAGGTACTGTAATGAAAGCTCATTGTTCCCTCGTTTATACCTGCATGATTTGCATTTGGGATTCCCCATTCGTTCGGACCTATCTTGGAAATTTACAGTGCAGGGCCGATGCATGTATTGTGATACTAGTATTACTTTTGTCAGATTTCAACGTGTCGACCTCGAGCTGTGCGGTGTTTTCGAATACTTTGCACAATGCAGACTACTCCACGCAGGCGCTTGAGACGGAAGTCAATTGGAGGTGGGACACGAAAATTTCCAGACAAGTCTCTTCC
>PVYE01002353.1:22677-40013 GCA_002995055.1 Rhizopogon rudus | reverse complement strand
CGCGTGTTTTTTTTTTTCCGGGAAACCCCTCAATCGGTCTCAACTTGCTGGTTCAGTTTTTCCCAATACATGTAATCAGTATCATTCTTCGCGTTGACTCGCCAAGCGCACATTCATACTCACGACCAACCACCTGCTGCCAGCCCGGCCTCGTGCCGCACGCCGTCAAACAGCCGATATTTTATCACCCCAACCGCTTTTGCCTCAAGTTCACTGTACGTACATCCGTGGTTTAAATACACTCAAGATGCAGGATATCCACAATCCATCCAAACCCCAACCCCCTGTTAGCAGCTCAGCCATCCTCACAGAGCAGTTAACTATGGTCGCACCTTCCAAATCTTCAGCTGTAGCGGTTTATTGTGCTGCTTCGCTTGGGAATCAGAAAGTTTTCCAGCTGGCTGCGTTGTGTACGTCTTCTTGATTTATTCATCTTGTGAATGCTCTCATGTATCTCATGTCTTCTTCTTGGTAGCACTAGGCCACGCACTAGCTGAGGCAAAGCGTCCCCTCGTGTATGGCGGTGGTAATGTAGGCATCATGGGCGTTGTCTCGGGTGCTGTCATAGATAAGGGTGGCCAAGTCACCGGTATTGTTCCATATGCCATTCATGTCGGAGGCGGCGAACTAGATAAAGGCGATGGTGTTGCGAAGAGTAAATCTGTTGCTGAAGCTCTTGATGAGAAACGACGCAAACAGGTACGCAGTTTCAACGTGTTTGCAGACCTGACTTGAAAAAGTGCATGGCCATACCCACAATCAGATAGAGACGGTGAGTGATAAGCTTGCAAGCGCACATTACGTTATTGATTGATTGATTGATTCTCCAACCTCAGATCGTCGTCGACTCGATGCATGAGCGCAAGGTCGAAATGGCGAAGCGCGTCGGTGCTTTTGTCGGTCTGCCAGGAGGATTCGGCACTTTTGAAGAGGTGCACGATACACATTTACTGCGTCTACCTCATGCTCACTTCATCGTATCTCTAGGTCCTCGAAGTTATAACTTGGAACCAGCTCAACATACATAATAAACGTAGGAATTCTTTTCTTGTTCAATTTTGATGTTGACCAACTAATGCTACTCTTTGCAGCCGTAATTTTGCTCAATATTTTGTCCTATTACAACCCTCTCCGCGAACTTATTCGGAGTGGTATACGGGAAGGGTTCATTCCGCCACAGAATGAGGAACTCTGCGTCTTCGTCGATGGTCCCGCGGACCACAAAGACCACGAGTCCTTCAACTGGGGGCAGGCTGCGGTGGATGCCATTTCTGCATGGCAGCATGACAAAGTCCAGACGCTCCCCTTTCATTGGACGAGGGACACTGACAGCAGTATAATTCCCAACGGCGAAGCCGACCTGAAAGAGGTGAACGAGATGAATGGTGATTTGCACTGCCTAAAGGCTTCCAACTCGTGGTTGAACTGGGTTTGGCATGCTCGCTCGTGGTTAAAGAGCGTCTGGCATGCTCGCTCGCACTCTACATGAATATAGATAAGTTGGATTTGTCGTGTTGATCATGGCATAATGGCAGACTGGCATATCATACGTATACGTAAAACAAAATAATTGTTATCTTGTCCACCACTAGCATATGTGCTATGTACTTATATATCAATTTACGCGACCTCACGTCGTATGTCTTTCTGTGATCACTTGCTGATACATAAGATTATAATACTTGGTGGTAGTGAGGATGTTCCCGAAAGCGCTTTTACTTTCATGCTCGCTCGAGCACAAGGTAAATTTATAGGGCAGCACATGTGCATTGATCAGATGACAAACGCCATGCCATGGTAGAGATTGCAGACCGTGCATTCATTATCAAGCAATATTGACAAATATTAAGGAAGACGAGTCACGATGTCTGTGATCGCTTGCCGAAGTTGGGATCTATTTTTCTGCTTGCATCCATGAACACGTTCACATCTTCATCCGTAACCTTGGCTCTCCGCTATATGTAAGAAATGAGCACACAATCTCGAAGGCGGTTCGAAGATGCTGACCTCTTGGAAGACCTTTACAAATTCCTGCAACATTTGGATACAACGTGCCTTCAATTGCCCTGTAAGTAGGTGTCCTGTCCTGTAATCCTGATCAGGGGTATGAGTAACGCTATCAACGCCGACATCAGCCGCAACCACAAACCTCGCCAATCTTCGCAAGTTCTTCATCATCGTCCAGGAAGAAGCTCAAATATTGATATGCAACATCCACCTCCGTATTACCCCCATATTTCCTGTGCTCCTCCTCTGTCTCCCTGCCACCGGAGAAACCGTGCTTGTTGATTTTATTTTTGATCTGGTTCGGGGTATCCGTCATGAAGATACTCGAGTTCACGTCTGATGCGCTCATCTTCGTTTGGGGTCCTTGAAGGGCGGGGAAGAAGCGGGAGTGGATGAGGGATGGCTTTGGGTACTTGAGCTTTTGCGCGACATCACGTGTAAGCCGGAAGTAAGGGTCCTGGTCGATCGCACAGGGGATGAGGCATGGGATGTTGGAAACTTCACCAAAAATGTGGGGGAAGGAGTTAGAGAAGGACGGGGCAGCTTGAACGGCACAAAAATGAATTTTGCCGATGTTGTCACTGCGAAAGAATATGGCTGCCATTCTGCATATGGGTGCATGAAACTTACGAGTCATTGAATCCAAAAGTGGCTTTCGACTGATTGTAAGATATTTGCCTTGAGATTTTAACGACGTTGCGGTAAAATGGTCCGCCGACGTATTCGAAGTCGCTGAAGATAAATGTCTTATTGACATCAAATCCCATTGCGATGATATCTTTCGCATTGCTCCTCGAGAATTGTTGCGTCTGCTCTGCTTTCAATTCGTGCTTGAACAAGAATTTTTCGTCATCTGTTCATTAGTTCGATGGGTGAACAAGTTGAGAATTGAGATCACAGAAAACTCACCAGTTAGTTGGACAACCAGTGGAACATCAAAGACATCCTGCAACCATCTGCAAAAATTGTTATGCTAATGAGAGACAAGAGGAAATAACTCACTTGGTGAAGAGGAATGGTATCATGTGCCCGATATGCATGCTATCACTACTTGGGCCGCGTCCCGTGTACAAGAAAAATGGTTTCCCCTGTTCGTACCGATCTAGGATCTTATCAAATTCTCTAAGAAAGCACCTCTGCATCAACCTACTGGGAGGGATATCAGCTGAGCTGCATAACACTCACCTATGCGAGAAAAACATCCCCCGCCTCAACAACGGATGCGGCTTATGCCCGGTCAACTTCTCAAAGCGCTCCAGCAACGTTGTATCAACTCTACGCGTCCCAAACTGGTCAACCAACTTGTCGTAGTCGATTGCAAGCTGCTTGCCGTCCGCGGAGATTGAGCCTTGCACATCCCATGGCGTGACTAGTTGCTCGTGAGCCTGGGAAGGGTCTGCTGGTTTTATTGCTGATGCGGAAGACCTATGGCCAATGTTCATTCGTTCAGTACGGCACAAAGGACGGTCTGGATCGCCTACTCGGATATTTGAGCATCAGCTAAACTTTGAGTGACTGACTCGACAGTAGTTGGCGGAGCGGAACCATTCGTGGGTCCATCTGGGACGGTAGTAGGTTGATAGCTGGACATCTAAAAGGTGCGATTAACCTCAGCTATGTAAGATGTTGAGCTGTTTACACAAGCACACAAATGAATAACGATCGCGAGTGACTCGAGATGATCTCGGATTAGCAGCACGTGATTATCTGCATTAGGATGATCTACATTTGGTAAGTTTACTACAATTCGGGTCCATCTACTTGAATCTCTCGTAGTCAGATCGTTACATAGAGGAAGGCGAGGCATTCCTTCCACAAGTCCAGGGGAAATTACGTGGCGGGTGAGGCACATTACTTCCGTGTCACAACTCCCGTGGATCATCACGCCAGTGTTAGGTTGACGTTAGTCTCCATCTTGATATATGGCTCTCCGAAACGTGGCAACCTAGAACAGCAATGTGAGCGTAAGCCCTCTGATATGGTCCTCGAGAGCAACTACGAACTGGGAAGAATCATCAACGTATTCGCGGAGCGCCCACGATAGCGAGTGGGCCGTATTCTACCAGTAATCAAGCCACTAGAGCCCAGTGATTGCATATCTCATTCTTTCCTCGTCAAATGATTGGATAGACTTCACAAAAGCTTTGCTCGGCAGGTTTGAACAACAGAGTTCCACTCGCGGAATGCGTGTGGTCCTGGAATTACCTCCGAACTTTCTTGAATCTTACCATATGGAGATCTTCCACGCCGTTGCATCGCCTCAGGGTTCGTGTTCGATCTAAGTGTAGTATTAAGCTGGATGACCAGGTCTGAGGTCTTCCTGTTGATACTCTATGATGATATGGATGGCATTGAGAGGTAAAGCTGAATTTTTATACAAACATCCTAACCGTTCAAATGATTTCAGCCCTTTCAGATTTTGGGCCTCTTAATTACTATGCTGCGGCTCGGATACCGAGTACAGAAGCGAATGTTCTGGGTGGAGGATGTGGGCTGTCATAGCACTATGTGCGGGGCGGTGGGTGGAAGCTGCTGCACTTGTAAATATGTCGTATATATCACCAATGCCGAAGGCTTCATTGACCTCTGCATGGACACACGCATACATATACTGGTAGGCTTACATACATCCTCGACAGGTGATCAGTCGTCGATCATTTATTTCTGGGTGTACTCTTTTACCTTTCCATCAACTGTCTGGTGCGCATTAATCAGCGCTGTCTGCTTGAATGATAACATCAGGGTAGAGTCCGTCAAAGTATTCTCTTTTCTTTGGCACGGATTTTCCGGTCAATAAAGTCATTACACTTCATGACCTACATAATAGCCCTCGTTCGTCTGGTCTTCTATGGCACCTTCATAACACAGAAGGCTTGGCAATACGGCCACGATCTCGATTGGTACAATCACTCCGACAAGAACAATAAAGTACATTTATATTTGACTCGTCCCATGGTTGTTTTCGAGTTGATAAGTGAGACCTCCCATCTGAACCAGATTACGGCTGCTGACAATTTCACTAACAACGGACTACATTTCCAGCTTGGTCCTTGTATCACTTTTCTTTCGTCTTCTTCTGGGGGTCAAGCTTCCAGCGAAAGAACGGATGATGATCTTGGCAGTGTTCTCGACAGGTGTATTCGTGACACTCGTTTCTATTTTCCGTGCCACTTGCCAAATTATATATCTCAGGAGTATCTTGAGGATTGCGACTGATCTTGAGGTACTTATGAGTCGTTATAACTTGTTCTCCGCGTTAAGGCATGTTTTGGTTAACGACCTGTCAAAATAATTAGCTCGCTGCGAGTCTCGCTCATCGTATGCAACTTATTGGTGACAACAACCTTTATCTACAGAGTTATAGCTTGCCGTCGACGCAATATCTCTGAATACGAGTCCAATTCGGACATGAAAATTTCCCAAGAAGTAACGGCACTGCCCTCGCGCCACCTGTCATACTTGACGGCACAGGACAGCTATGCCATTGACTACCATTGACCTATCCGCTTGCACTGATTTGCGAGATGATCAACCTAAATAACACGTTTGTGAATTTCGAACCTTATACGAAGATGGGAGTGGCTTTTCGTCATGTAAGAAACTGCCAGCCGAGTTCAGTTAACCAGTCAGCAAACTGGTGGGGGTTCATGCATGCATGTATAAGTTATCACCCAGCCCGTCCAGGTCGGTCTCCCAAGGGCGCAATATGTGCAGGATGAGAAGGTTGCATGTTACATGTCACGCGCCATCATTGTGTCAAAGATGACGACATGCCTACTTAACGAGTGATTTCGTGATAGCGCATGCCCGACAGACATCGGGTGATGGAAGTAAGAGGTTTGATGAGAATAATGCCATAATTACTCGCTGCGCAGCTTGATACTCCAAAGCAGGTGCGAGATGAGATTAGCAGCAAAATTCAGGTGAGAATAACACACGTATCGAGGAGGTCATTTGGGTTTGTTAGAGTAATGCTGAATCCCAAGTCTGCCAACTCTCCGAAATAATCAGTGTAGGGTCGAATATGTGACTAGGGATCGACACATACAAGCCCTGATATCAGTGAGAACAGCGATAACAAACACGATGTTACTAGCAACTCCAGACGTCGGCAAGAAGGGTGGCGTCAATCATTCCGTTATCCATCGAACATCTGCCAGAAAGAACAACTTGTTCAATATAGCAGCCCTGAGAGCTCTGCATGATAGTAGCAAGTGTCAAAATCAGTTGCGATCAAAAGCAACGTTGATCGTTGAGATACGGGACAGCTGTGAACATTGTATTTGCGGCAGATGAGTCTACTGCAAAAGCGGAAGCATGTCGCTCGTGCATAAGCTGCAGCTTATCGTTTTCATGATTTGCGTATGGAGAGTCTCGTTTCGGTGCACACCTGGCAAACAAATAGTGAACTGTTTAGCTTGTCATTGTCAAACTCGCTACAATATTCACTCAAAGACCTCTGTCGTAGTTTGGCAATTATCTGTTTGCAACTGCCACGTCGATTATGCATGAGAAACACGGCGTATAAATTTTCATGAGCTAAGTATCGAAGAACGTGTTAAAATTCATTTGGGTGTACATTTAGTAGATCTAGGCACACCTGGTAAACTGGTAGATGACCGTAGGTGTGATCAACTTGGTCCAGCATGCATGGCCAGAATCGAGCGACATCCGCCAGCGGTCGGGGTAAGCGAGAAGTCTCTGCAACAGTTTGGAGCACAAGTGCTACTGTCAGACATGTACTATCCAGTTACCATGAGAACGGAGTCCACCAGCCTACGGTAATTAGGATCCACCTGTCTTCTTCTAGTTCAGGCCTTCCCTTTTATCCTCAATAACAATTGCCCCCTTCGTGACGCAGTGTTCATTGGAAATAAGGCTTTGCATTCTAGAAGAACAAAAGGCTGCACTTTTCGACCTTGACGATGAAGACAACAGAGCTGAGAAAAGCACAATGTTTCGGAATTCGAAAATATCTCATCTACATTTGGTCCACATAATACAGGAGTACTTATTATGCTGACTATATCGTATCTTATTTGATTGACCTCACTGATAAGTCCTTTGCAACACATTCTGATGATCTGTTTGAAATCCACACCGAATTTAAGGCTATCCTCGACGCTGATCCTTTCAGCGCCAGAATTACAACTGTACTTGTGTGATGCTATGCACCAAAGGGTGAGCGCTGATGAAGCCACGCGACTCGATACCAAAGATGGCCACAAAGAAGAATGTCATTTGCCATGAGCATGTGCCATGGGCGCGTCTGCACATACTACTATATTCCAGCATACCTATCGAGAACTCGCTTATATGGCACCCTGAACAATATCAATGGCAGAAATCTCCTTTAGCATCGCATCAAGAACAATTGCACCGACCATCAATTCATGCATCATGATCATCTCCCCAGCGAAACGCCTGAGGTTCCTCTTTTAAAAACGTGAGAAATAACATTACTTTTCTGGGTTATATTCTGGAACATTCCACGCCACATTTCGTGCATAGCGCAATTGCGTTGAGCAGCTTGACGTCGATCCCAAGCTCGCCAGTCGCCCGGAAACACATCGAGATGTCTGAGTTGTCGCTGGAACCCCCATGCATTGAAGGGTCGAAGAGTATTATGGAAGGAACAATGTAGAGCACCGGATCATGATTGATGATGGGAGGAGAGGAAGAGGAGCATAGAACGGAGATCAGAACTTAGTCATAATCTGAGTTTAAAATTTATAGGTATATATACCTGCCACGAACCAACCTTTTGCACAATTTTCCCCCCGCCGAAACATTCCCACGCAAATTTTTTAAGACATGTCCTTCGCTCTTCCCGCTCGTCAGGTCACGTTTGGCAGGTCCGCTGCACCCTACCAGCAGCCAAGTCAACCTTCCCAATCTACTCAACCCAGTCTTGGGCTTGCACTCCCTGGCGCTACCTCTTACAGTCTTCCTGCGCCGTCCAATCTCGCGCTTCCTGGACCTTCACCGCTGTCTCAATCACATACCCCTCCTCCCTCCCAGCCCCAGCCTGTCACGGCAACCAGTAACGGAACAACGTCGGTCGCTGCAGCAGGTCCATCTACGCCACCAGCTAATGCTGTGCCTGCCACTCCGGTCCCCCTCACACTTGAGCAACAGCACATTACCGCTGTCGAAGGTATCGTACCTACGCTGCAAAATATCGTTGCCACAGTCAACCTCGATTGCCGTCTCGACTTGAAGACCATTGCATTGCACGCTCGGAATGCAGAGTATAACCCCAAGGTTGGTACTACTGTTTGACTTACGTGTCGTTGCACGCCAATGCGCTTTGCACGATAGCGTTTTGCAGCTGTCATCATGCGTATCCGTGACCCCAAGACAACCGCCCTTATCTTTGCCTCGGGCAAGATGGTCGTCACGGGTGCGAAAAGTGAAGACGACTCGCGACTGGCATCACGCAAGTATGCGCGCATTGTACAGAAGCTAGGCTTCGACGCCAAGTTTGCCGAGTTCAAGATACAAAATATTGTCGGAAGCTGTGACGTGAAGTTTCCCATTCGCTTGGAGGGTCTTGCGTACAGTCACGGGCAGTTCAGTAGTTACGAGCCTGAGGTAAGTCACCTGAATTTGGGAGTATCATTTACTCACATCTATTTAGTTGTTCCCCGGTCTTATCTATCGCATGCTCAAGCCCAAGGTTGTGCTCCTCATTTTCGTGTCGGGGAAGATAGTGTTGACCGGTGCAAAGGTGAAGACCTTCATTACATCCTTTCTCGTCGGTGATTCTTGGATTATTCCAAGATGAGGCGCACAAGTTGGTGGATCTGGTTCGAACCCTCCGCTGACACTACTATCATTCTCCCTTCCAATAGGTCAGGGAAGAGATTTATACCGCGTTCAACACCATCTACACGGTGCTGTGCGAGTTTAGGAAGCCTTAATTGCCGTCTGGGCTTCGGGCTTCTTTCTCTTCTTCCTGCCTTCTATTCATCATACGGCTCGTACTACACCGCTCGTCGACGGGGCCGCCCGCATTCCCGACGACTCTCTTCGACGACGGTAGTGGGCGGGAGTTCTAAAATATAAATTTCTGAGGGTCGAAAGCCGGGGAGCAGACGTAGTGCACGGACATCCCTCACCCCTCCCTCATAATCCACATCATTTTATTCTTTCCATGTGAACAAGCAATTGCAGTTACCCATGTCAAGGTGGTGTCTTCTGAACACTGGAACACTTACGTAGATCATATGATACAATATTCGCTCTGGGTTACAATGAAAATATCGACGTGTTGTCGACCATGTGGATTTTTTTCGATGAGGTGATCATCAATAGTTGAGCATGCCGTGGTATGAGGCGTGAATGTTTACTTCCGCGGAGCCAATTCGCGTAGCTAAAATCCCGAAAATTTGTCCGGACCGGATGGGACCCACGCTAGCAACACAAACAATGTGGTGTCGTTCCCAGGCTGTCAGTGACTGTTTACTTACAAGCATCCCGACCGAGGATGAGATCGATGAGATTTACTTCAACGCCGCGGCGCGACTACTCATCGGTGCGCATGGGCATCAGTCTTATACATCAACTTATATTGCGCAGGCCGCGGATAATTACGCACTGGCAGTGATCATCGACGACGGTGGAGTTGTCCCCGCGCCAGATAACTCGTAAGTAACTTCCTCACCCTCAGACTATGGTCCAGGATCAGTACCCATCACACGGTAGTCCATATATATATATGAGAGCGGGGGCGACCGTACCCTACTGCACCTTCAGTCACTCTTAGATTCCTCAACCATCATGGGCCACCTTTGGTCGTTAGTTCGCGAAGTCTTTCCTCCCGCAGCACAGTTCAACGCGTCTGATGTTCCAGACATGTCTGGCAAGGTTGTTCTCATCACAGGTGCTAACTCAGGATTAGGCAGGGAGACTACCAGAGTCTGTTCCATCAATGCGCCATTTGCTCTGCACTGACGCGTCATTTACAGGTCCTTCTCACTAAGAACGCGAAAGTGTACATTGCTTGCCGTGACAAGGTCAAGGGTGAGGCCGCCATCCGCGAGCTCAAGGACAGCACTGGAAAGGAAGCAATTTTGTTGCAACTCAACTTGTCCAATTTGAGGTCTGTCAAGGCTGCTGCAGAAGAGTTCCTCATGTAGGCTTGCATTCAAGTTGCATTATTAACACATCAATCACCAACTTTCGTATAGCAAGGAACCTTTATTGAACGTCCTGTTCAACAATGCGTAAGCACTCTCCCATCTATCACCTCGTGTTCTGCTCACATGACGATCAGAGGAGTGATGAGCCCTCCTGCAGAGATGTTGACGGACGACGGGTATGACCTGCAATTTGGGACAAATGTTGTTGGACACTTCTACTTCACGAAACTCGTAATGCCAGCACTTCTTGCAGCGGCAGCGACTTCATCTGACGGAACTGCGCGCGTTGTCAATACGTCGTCTAGTGCTCACTGGCTCAGTGGTCTAAACTATAACACGTTTAGGGATTCTCCAGCCATGAGAAAGATGAGTACATCGATTCGTTATGGCCAGAGCAAAACGGTAACTTGAGGCTTGTCTTCGTCGCATCACATCTATCACTAAATTCGGACGTGAAAAGGGGAATATCATGTTTTCGGCTGAACTAGCTAGACGATATGGTGACCAGGGCATAGTCTCAACCGCACTCGCCCCAGGTAGTATCAAGACGGAACTTTTTCGTCATGACAGCTTCACACGAATGATTAGCGTATGTTATTCACGTGCCATTCCAGCTATTTCAGAACTGAATCATATTCGTAGAACATGTTTTTCTACGACGTATCATATGGCGCGCTCACGCTGTTATATGCCGGAACCACTGCTGAAGGAACGAAACTGAACGGAAAGGTTAGCTCCCTCCTCTCGACTCAACCAGAACTCATATCCTTGGATGGCAGTATCTTATCCCTTTCGCACGCATCGGAAAGCCTCGTGCGGACACGCAGGATCTACAGCAGGGAATTGAATTATGGAACTGGCTTGAGGAACAGGTCAAGGATGTTTGATGCCAGTCCTTGTTTTTTTATGTAAGTGCATTGAACCAGACTACAATTTGAAGGCTGAGTATACTGACTTTTCTTTGTAGGCGCTTTCGAGAGCACTCCGCTCATTGTGAACCCAACTAGACGGCTTCCAGCGCAACAACTCGAGAGGGATATCACATGGGTTATTGAGATGCCGCAGCATGGAGCCAGTCACGATCAGACGCGCTAGAGATACATGGTTTTGTTAGAAGGAGAAGCTGAAGTTACGTTACTTGCAAGGTTTCTTGCACCCTACCTAGCATGTTTAAAAGGACCGAATCACTGGTAGGTTACGGTCGTTTGGTGGTGTAGTTGGATAGGATGGACAAGGTCAAAACAAGACTACTACCAAACTAACCACCGCGGAGCCAACCCGCGTCCATTGGCAATCATACAGTAGCCCAAGACAGAGTATAGTTTGCTGTTGTAGCACACTACACTCTGCCTTAGACCTTAGCTTCGCGACTCGGAATCGGGCCAACTTGAACATGCCTCTATTGTCTTCCTCTTCACTGTTCCACAAAGATGGTCGGTTTTCTTGCTCAGCCCTTCACGCTATCATCTGCTCTCCACCGGCACTTTATTGACTCGGAAGCGCAGATACCTAGCCATGAAGATACTCGCTGCATTGCAAGGAATATTACTTGAGATCAACGAGTCACGGACGCTCAACAGCTGACAGCAGTGCCCTATATAGCTTGACAGTGAGCTTGACAGGGTACTGACTCTGGATCTCCGCACTGATCTGCTCGCTGACGGGACAACGTACTGTCAAGACTCAAGAGTGCACGCTGGGAACATCTATGGAGGAAATTGCCTCCCTATACATGCATGTAATCCATCGACCCACTCATACTGCGCCGTTCATTCATTAAACTGGATGACAAGTCAAACGACTCATTGGCCTATACATGTACTTCCGCACCCGTCATATTGCCCTCAATCAACACCTTCATCGCATCGCCCGCAGTGAAACCCCCATATGCCCCATATGCCAAGACACCGACGAAACCATCCACCACTTCCTCTTCATCTGCCCTCAATACGATTGTGAACGACACATACTCACACGTGCATTACGCCAGAAAGCATCATCACTACCTTTCCTGTTGTCTGATCCAGAAGCTGTAGAATACTTTTTATGTTGTGTAAATAGCACAGGCCGTCTCAACCCAACCTTCGGTGATGTCTCCCTTCCACCGCAGACTGAATAGTTAACAACGGAAGTATATATCATTCACAGATATTGTTATTACACATAGTACTCTCGACAAGTTGCCGTGCAATCAATGGAACTCAGTCGATGAAGACGCAGGGAATAGGAACGGGTGGAAGAAAGGGTAAAAAGAAGCAGAAGTAGAAAGAAAATATGAGACGAGAAACACGCACGCCAACCGCTGCAAACACTCACCCAATACCCCACCCTACTGTCCCACCCGCCTCTATCGCACCCCCATCATAGCTCCTTGTCCTTGACCCGCTTCGGCGGTCGAGTACGCGCATAGGACACTCAATTGCAGGACAACACCAACCTCATGTCAATAGGAAATTAACAGTCGGCTCACCTTCGCCAAGTTGTGCATCTGAAACGGCCGGCGGGAACGGCAGACCAATGGGGTACTCATCTGGGGCATTTGCAAACTGAGAGGTGTAGCGCGAGGCAAAGGAGCCTCCTGTACTAGATCGTATCGTCCGACACAGAGTAGAATCTAGATTACGCCAATGGACATAAATTTGACTAAAAAAAGATTCAAGAGTCTACATACTTCCGCACTGTTCCTGTCCGAAGGCGATCAATTACAAGTGAAGTATGATGCTATGAGTTTCTCCTCCCACGAGTCAGTGTACGCTGTTCCGATAATGTTCGGACAGGAACAAGCAGCTCCGCGATCAGCGTGCGCGCTCCGAAATTACCGGATTCGTCCGATCATCACAGTCACTTCCTTAATGTTTAGTAGATTGGAAGTTCAGGCGTCCCTTCGCTAGAAGACTACTGTCGTGTACAACTTTTGAATTCATGGAGTAGGGTCAGTTGTTACGGCGCATACCGTCTGGGGCACAAGTGATGATCATCGCTGATTATCCCTACATGTGCCTTACTGACGTGGTGCACAATAAAGCAGTGAATATCTTCTTCCCATCATGATGGTTTGCTTTGTTCTACTTACCTTGCCCGTTTTCAGCCTCTTTCCTTCTTTACAAGTTGACCATTTCGGTCTTCCATGAATCGTGATCGCTCAATTCTTCCACATTCAACCCCCCGTACTTGGTCCATGTATACTCCCATGCACATGACAAATTGAATGTGGACTAGGCTAGACTGGGCTAACAAAAGTTCGTCTTGGTCGATTGATCCTCCTCTTAATTGTTTCTAATGTGGTCTTCAGAACAGCTGCATTCTCCCCCATCTTTTTATTGACTCTTGTACACAACTCGTACTACACTGTGCCCCAGGTTCGAAACGGACTGTGGATAGTTCCACAGTGTCACTTATAGGATCTCCCACAAGTGATTAATGGGTCTTTGGGTATATAAACCTCGACGTCGCTGTCCTCCTCTCACATTTACAAACACTTACCAGCTCAATGTCTGATTGTTCCTCCATCCAAGGATCTGAGTCCACGGCCGACGGGAGGCCAGTTGTCTGGCAGGATGCTCGGGGTGACCTAGTATCCCAGGACGTGATGGCTGTTGATCATGCCAGTACTACGCTCGATGAAGAAGTCAGTAAATTCCCTGTGCTATGTTCACTATCGAGTGCCTTGGAGTACTGACTCTTGCATGTTGGATAAATTAGGCAGCAGACAACACGCAGCAAGCTTGGGATCATTACTTGGTTAGGTTCCAGATGTGGTATGCATACTACATCCACTTCCGTTCTAGCTATTCGCTCACACACTAAAACAGGAATGACAAACACTACGACTGGAAGCCATATGATCCATCTTATGTCAAGCCTATCGTTCCACGCCAGGATTTGTACAACTACTTCTATCTAGATATCCGCTACTCAGATGATCGCTGTGCGTATCATACTCAGCGATTGCTTACAACGCCTGTCAGGGTATTGACGATTGAATTTAGCAAGCCAGAAGATGGTTGTGACCAACTTTAGCACAACATTGATTGATTTCCTTCGGTAAGCTGATTCTATTAGTTGTGCAGAATTTATCTTAGCGTTACCTCAACAGCTTTGCCATCGGGGATGATTTCTTCCAAAATGCACCGGAGTATCCTATTTTGGCCTTCTTTCTGAACAGGAAAGGCCTCAAAGCTGATCTGGCGGAAGTCTATGATGTTCTCACTTCGGATTTGGCTGGGGATGCCATCAAAGCAAAGGCAAAGGATATGGGTTGCACGGATGCATTGGAATGTAGGGAGGGGTCATTATGTTTTGATGTTTCGTTGACAATCTCGCCCTTCTCAGTGCATAAAACCGAGGAAGATGCCCGTTTCTACTTTGAGGATGTGGCGGAGCATCTTCGCGTTTTGTTAGATGCGATCGACCAACAATTTGAACCGACGTGAGCACGTTTGTTATTCTGCCTTGTGTATATTAACGGCTTGATTACAGAGCTGCGCAGCTCGAGCTCGAGCTTTCGTACGGGCACATTGCTTACGGCATGCTCTTATACTATTTCGAACCGGGCCTTAAGTGTTATTCTCTCCAAGAGGGTGATATGGTGGGTACCCATATATGATGCTTGGCTGTTGGTCTAATCACGCTGCAGACCGGGTTTACAGTTCGTGACGCACGTTATAAAGAATCCGGGTAAGTTTGAATTGTGATTCCGAGGTTAGGGTTATCTCTAACTCACTACTCACCTACAGAGGCTTTGCCTTGAGTGGCACGATAACGAGATGGGATGGACATAAATTCATCAACGAGAAAAAGACTTTCGTTATTCCCCTGTATAATGTATGCGCTTCTTTTCGCCTTAAAGTTCGCGGAAGCTCATTATGGTTCAGGGAACGACAGAATTATCGCAGCTCCCTTGTGGAATCATGACAGATGACATACAAGCCAAGCTAACTGGTGTGTGGTGTACGCTTGTTGTCAGTATTGTTGAAGATCTGATCACACTTTTAGCACGAGGGAGGTTGTATGCATCCTTGGCTGGTATCCATTACAAGTCGTGTATGTCTGACTTTAAATATATTTTGTCATGGAATTGACGATTTTGTTTTTAGATAAAGGGGTAAATATCCTTATCTTTTGCGGTCGTGTTGCAGGACTTACCCATGGAATCAACAGCAACGGATCATCATAGATCAGCTTGCATTCGACAAGCGAGGGGCCTACACATGTGACCTGTAAGAAATCGTTGCTTTCCTAGTGGTTGTACCTCTTAACGTTCTTCCAGAGACGACAATATTCCTGACGTTTCAGAAGAGGAACTTGACCAACTTCCATCTTTGGTGTACGGTTTTGAGATCAAGAACAAAGTAAGAACAATTTAATTGGCATCTTCAATTGTTTTACGATGCGCAACATAGACATGGCAGTCATTCCACGTTGAAGAAATTGGTGACATCCAGTTTGACGAGAAGGCCTGGGATCACTTGGTTATAGACGAAGATGTCAAAGTAAGTGGTAGCTCTGCTTACATTGGCCAGCTGTTGATTATAGTTATGTAGCACTTGATCAAGGGACTCGTGAATGTTACTACGAATGTCAACACTTCGCAGCACATTGTCAATGATGTCATCACAGGGAAAGGTGGAGGCTTGGTAGGTTTCCATGTGCCGACTATTTATTTTTTCCCTAATGCTATCCTGTTTCAGATCGCGGCACTTCATGGGCCTCCTGGAACGGGAAAGACGCTTACGGCTGAAGCTGTGGCTGAACACCTCAAGAGACCTCTTTACATCGTCAACTCCCTGGAGCTGTCGACATTCCCTGCGATGTTGGAGACTAAGCTTTCAGATATACTGAATGTGCGTGGTGGTACCAATTACCCTGTATTTAACTTATGATGCTGTACCAGCTCGCTACCATATGGGACGCAGTGGTTCTGATCGACGAAGCCGATGTGTTCTTGGAACAGAGGAGTCTTCATGAGGTACAGTTGAAAAACAGCATCTATATTCCGCACAGTTTCTTATTCTTTCGTAGCTGGAACGCAACGCACTCGTTTCTGTTGCATTGAAGGTCCTCGAGTATCATCGCGGTGTGCTCTTCTTGACGACGAATCGTATTCAAACATTTGACGAGGCCTTTCTTTCGAGGTTCTCCATCGGTTCGTTTTCTCTCGGATATTATAACAGCTTGAAATAATCGAAATAACAGCGATCAAATATCCTGAGTTGAATCCCTCGTCCAGGCTTACGATATGGCGCAAGTTCTTCGAGCTTGCTGGGTGTACTCTGTGGGGCTCAGACCCCGAAGGGTTTGTCACCCTTGATGGCAAAGAGCCACGATGCTACGTGTCCCTCTCAGACTTAGAGGTACTGGCGCAAAAGCCATTCAATGGTAAGTGCATCCTTGTCATCACGTCCACCAGAAATTAATTTATATATTCAAGGACGCACCATCAAAAACCTTGTCCGGACTGCCCAGGCGTTGGCGCTCTCAGCGTAAGCTTTATTGTGTATGTCTGCTTGTCTGTTACTCATGATCAGACAGAAATGAACCGCTGTCCCTCGACCATGTTAAGGTTGTTGTTCGTGTCCAGGAGAAATTTTTGACGGAGTTTGCTCAAGGCCGATCTTAGTTAGGGACTTAATGTTCTCCTACTTTGGCTTCACAAGGATTCACAAGGATGTACATATATCATTTGTAACACCACCAAATTCCAGATTATGAATTACCGGGGATGATCATGTCAATTAGTCCCCCTATATACCGGCCTAACTCTCTTGACGAGAATATCCTGCCTCCCCAGCATGCTCCATGATATTTCATTCGTCGATAACACGCGTTTGTGCTTGCTTGAACGCTCTTCCGCCCCCTCATGGCGGCCTAATGAGATGGCCTTGGGAATACATATAAAAACAGTACGAATGCTAGCGGTGTCAACGCAACGTCAATTATGGTTGTGTATACTTAGCATCTTGCTGTTTCATATTCTACTTAGTTTGAATCGATTGAGTCGTCGCACTTCTCAGAAAGATAGAGTGGATCCAACTCTATTAAAACTTTTCTCGCTCCTGCATCCTCGACTTTGTCCGCTCATCACTTCCTGTCTCGAGATTGTTTAAGTCGATAGTGGTTAAAATATTGATAGTGGTTCGCGCAGTAGTTCGCGTCGTGTAATCATCGTCATCGCTGGAGCTGGAA